>WOVY01006088.1:0-193978 GCA_013436015.1 Rhipicephalus annulatus | reverse complement strand
GTAGCACGTGAACTTTTTTACGAGCGGGCAGCTGATTAATAGTCCTCGTAACACCTAATGCAGAGTCTGTCAGTAGGAGGACCCTCATTAATGAATAAGGGAAAGGGTGTATACCTAGGACTCGTTTTTCGTGTTTTGACACAATATTAATGAGATATAACAGCAGTAATGCCAAGGTGTGTACAGGGAAGGTACTAGAAACCAATGGAAAGTAAATAAGAAAGAAAAGTGGGTGAAAAACTAAACAGCCGTGAGCAAGAATCGATCCTACGACCTTCGAATAACGCGTTTCGACGCTCTAACCACTGAGCTACCAAACGGGCTTCCGTCCACCCACTTTTTTGGGTCTATATATTGAATTTAAAAGTAGGAGTGTCAGTCAGTGCCATTTATAGGCCAAGCGACGAGTGTGAAACAGACTTTTATGCGCATATGTGGCGTAACGTAGCACGTGAACTTTTTTCACGAGCGGGCAGCTGAATAATAGTCCCTCGTATACAACCTAATGACACCAAGTCTGCCAGTACGAGACCCTCGTTAATGAATAAGGGAAGAGGTGTATACCTAAGGGCTCGTTTTTCCGTGTATTTACACAATAATGATGAGGTGTACAGAAAGTAATTGCCAAGGAATGTACAAGGGAAGTTATTAAAACCAATGAAATGTAAATAGAAAGAAATGTGGGTGAAAAAATAATCAGCCGTGAGCAGGAATGGAACTTACGACCTTCTAATAACACGTTCGATGCTCTAACCACTGAGCTACCACAGCGGCCTTCCCTCCATCCACTTTTTTGGGTTTATATGCGAATTTAGAAGTACGAGTGTCAATCAGCACCATCTATAAGCCAAGCGACGAAAGTGTAACACTTTTATGCGCATATGTGGCGTCACGTAGCACGTGTACTTTTTTTTACAAGTGGGCAGCTGATTAATAGTCCCTCGATTACAACCTAATGACACAAAGTCTGCCAGTACGAGACCATCGTTAATGAATGAGGGAAAGAAGCGTATACCTAAGGGCTCGTTTTTCCATGTTTTTGACACAATAATAATGAAATAAAACAGACAGTATTGCCAGGAAATGTACAGGGGAAGTTTTTGGAACCAACAAAATGTAAATAAGAAGAAATTTAAGTGAAAAAATAACCAGCCGTGAGCAGGAATAGAACCTACGACCTTCAAATAACGCGTTAGATGCTCTAAACCACTGAGCTACCACAGCGGCCTTCCCTCCATGCACTTTTTCGGGTTTATATGTGAATTTAGTTGGAGTGTCAGTCAGCGCTATGTATAGGCCAAGCAACGAGTGAAAAACATTTTTATGCGCATATGTGGCGTCACGTATCACGTGAACTTTTTTACGAGTGGGCAGCTGAATAATAGTCTCTTGTATACAACCTAATGACACCAAGTCTGCCAGTACGAGACCCTCATTAATGAATAAGCAAAAGAAGTGTATACCTAAGGGCTCGTTTTTCCGTGTTTTGACACGCTAATAATGAGATCTAACAGAAAGTAATGCCAAGGAATGTCCAGGGCAAGTTAATAAAACCAATGAAATGTAAATAAGAAAGAAATGTGGGTGAAAAAATAACCAGCCGTGAGCAGGAATGGAACCTACGACCTTCTAATAACGCGTTCGATGCTCTACCACTGAGCTACCACAGCGGCCTTCCCTCCATCCACTTTTTTGGGTTTATATGAGAATTTAGAAGTAGGAGTGTCAATCAGCACAATCTATAAGACAAGTGACGAGTGTGAAACACTCTTTTATGCGTATATGTGGCGTCACGTAGCACGTGAACTTTTTTTACGAGCGGGTAGCTGATTAATAGTCCCTTGTATACAACCTAATAACACCAAGTGTGCCAGTAAGAGACCCTCACTAATGAATTAGGCAAAGAAGTGTATACCAAAGGGCTAGTTTTTCTGTGTTTTGATAAAATAATAATGAGATCTAACAGACAGTAATGCCAAGGAATGTACAGGGGAAGTTACTAGAACCATTGGAATGTAAATACAAAAAACAACTGGGTGAAAAAATAACCAGCCGTGAGCGGGAATCGACCCTACGACCTTCGAAAAGCGCATTCTATGTTCTAATCACTGAGCTACTAAACGGGCTTCCCTCCACCCACTTTTTTTGATTTATATATGAATTTAGAAGTAGGAGTGTGAGTCAGCGCAATCTATAGGCCAAGCGACGAGTGTGAAACACACTTTTATGCGCATATGTGGCGTGACGTAGCACGTAAACTTTTTTTACGAGTGGGCAGCTGATTAATAGTCCCTCGTATACAACCTAATGACACCAAGTCTGCCAGTACGAGACCCTCGTTATTGAATAAGGGAAAGAAGTGCATACCTAAGAGATCGTTTTTGCATATTTTTACACACTATTAGTGATATCTAACAGATAGTAATGCCAAGGAATGTACAGGGAATGTTACTAGAACCATTGCAATGTAAATACGAAAGAAAAGTGGGTGAAAAAATAACCAGCCGTGAGCAGGAATCGACCCTACGACCTTCGAATAACGCGTTCGATGCTCTAGTCACTGAGCGGCCAAAGAATGCCAGGAATGTACAGGGGAAGTTATTAGAACCAATGAAATGTAAATAACAAATAAAAGTTGGTGAAAAAATGAGCAGCCGTGAGCAGGAATAGAACCTACGACCTTCGAATAACGCGTTCAATGCTCTAACTACTGAGCTCTTACAGCGGCCTTCCCTCTATCCACTTTTTTGGGTTTTTATGTGAATTTAGTTGGAGTGTCAGTCAGCGCCTTCTATAAGCCAAGCGACGAGTGTGAAACACTCTTGTATGCTCATATGTGGCGTCACGTAGCGCGTGAACTTTTTACGAGTGGGCAGCTGATTAAAAGTTCCTCGTATACAACCTAATGACACCAAGTCTGCCAGTACGAGACCCTCGTTAATGAATATGGGAAAGAAGTGTATACCTAAGGGCTCGTTTTTCCGTGTTTTGACACAAAATCATTGAGATCTAACAGACAGTAATCCCAAGGAATCTACAGGGGAAGTTATTAGAACCAATGAAATGTAACTAAGAAAGAAAGGTGGGTGAAAAATTAACCAGTCGAGAGCAGGATTAGAACCTACGACCTTCGAATAACGCGTTCGGTGCTCTAACCACTGAGCTACCACGGCGGCCTTCCCTCCATCCACGTTTTTGGGTTTATATGAGAATTTAGAAGTAGGAGTGTCAAAAAGCACAATCTATAAGACAAGTGGCGAGTGTGAAACACTCTTTTATGCGTATATGTGGCGTCACGTAGCACGTGAACTTTTTTTACGAGTGGGCACCTGATTAATAGTCCCTCGTATACAACCTACTGACACCAAGTCTGATAGTACGAGAACCTCGTTAATGAATAAGGGAAAGAAGTGTATATCTCAGGGCTCGTTTTTCCGTGTTTTGACACACTATAAATGAGATCTAACAGATAGTAATGCCAAGGAATGTACAGGGGAAGTTATTAGAACCAATGAATTATAAATAAGAAAGAAAAGTGGGTGAAAAATTTACCAGCCGTGAGCAGGAATCGAACCTACGACCTTCGAATAACCCGTTCGATGCTCTAACCTCTGAGCTACCACAGCGGCCTTCCCTCCATCCACTTTTTTGGGTTTATATGTGAATTTAGAAGTAGGAGTGTCAATCAGCACAATTTATAAGACAAGTGACGAGTGTGAAACACTCTTTTATGCGTATATGTGGCGTCACGTAGCACGTGAACTTTTTTTACGAGCGGGTAGCTGATTAATAGTCCCTTGTATACAACCTAATGACACCAAGTGTGCCAGTACGAGACCCTCACTAATGAATTAGGCAAAGAAGTGTATACCAAAGGGCTAGTTTTTCTGTGTTTTGATAAAATAATAATGAGATCTAACAGACAGTAATGCCAAGGAATGTACAGGGGAAGTTACTAGAACCATTGGAATGTAAATACAAAAAACAACTGGGTGAAAAAATAACCAGCCGTGAGCGGGAATCGACCCTACGACCTTCGAATAGCGCATTCTATGTTCTAATCACTGAGCTACTAAACGGGCTTCCCTCCACCCACTTTTTTTGATTTATATATGAATTTAGAAGTAGGAGTGTGAGTCAGCGCAATCTATAGGCCAAGCGACGAGTGTGAAACACACTTTTATGCGCATATGTGGCGTGACGTAGCACGTAAACTTTTTTTACGAGTGGGCAGCTGATTAATAGTCCCTCGTATACAACCTAATGACACCAAGTCTGCCAGTACGAGACCCTCGTTATTGAATAAGGGAAAGAAGTGCATACCTAAGAGATCGTTTTTGCATGTTTTTACACACTATTAGTGATATCTAACAGATAGTAATGCCAAGGAATGTACAGGGAAAGTTACTAGAACCATTGCAATGTAAATACGAAAGTGGGTGAAAAAATAACCAGCCGTGAGCAGGAATCGACCCTACGACCTTCGAATAACGCGTTCGATGCTCTAGCCACTGAGCGGCCAAAGAATGCCAAGGAATGTACAGGGGAAGTTATTAGAACCAATGAAATGTAAATAACAAATAAAAGTTGGTGAAAAAATGAGCAGCCGTGAGCAGGAATAGAACCTACGACCTTCGAATAACGCGTTCAATGCTCTAACTACTGAGCTCTTACAGCGGCCTTCCCTCTATCCACTTTTTTGGGTTTATATGTGAATTTAGTTGGAGTGTCAGTCAGCGCCTTCTATAAGCCAAGCGACGAGTATGAAACACTCTTGTATGCTCATATGTGGCGTCACGTAGCGCGTGAACTTTTTACGAGCGGGCAGCTGATTAAAAGTTCCTCGTATACAACCTAATGACACCAAGTCTGCCAGTACGAGACCCTCGTTAATGAATATGGGAAAGAAGTGTATACCTAAGGGCTCGTTTTTCCGTGTTTTGACACAAAATCATTGAGATCTAACAGACAGTAATCCCAAGGAATCTACAGGGGAAGTTATTAGAACCAATGAAATGTAACTAAGAAAGAAAGGTGGGTGAAAAAATTAACCAGTCGAGAGCAGGATTAGAACCTACGACCTTCGAATAACGCGTTCGGTGCTCTAACCACTGAGCTACCACAGCGGCCTTCCCTCCATCCACGTTTTTGGGTTTATATGAGAATTTAGAAGTAGGAGTGTCAATCAGCACAATCTATAAGACAAGTGGCGAGTGTGAAACACTCTTTTATGCGTATATGTGGCGTCACGTAGCACGTGAACTTTTTTTACGAGCGGGCACCTGATTAATAGTCCCTCGTATACAACCTACTGACACCAAGTCTGATAGTACGAGAACCTCGTTAATGAATAAGGGAAAGAAGTGTATATCTCAGGGCTCGTTTTTCCGTGTTTTGACACACTCTAAATGAGATCTAACAGATAGTAATGCCAAGGAATGTACAGGGGAAGTTATTAGAACCAATGAATTATAAATAAGAAAGAAAAGTGGGTGAAAAACTTACCAGCCGTGAGCAGGAATCGAACCTACGACCTTCGAATAACCCGTTCGATGCTCTAACCTCTGAGCTACCACAGCGGCCTTCCCTCCATCCACGTTTTTGGGTTTATATGTGAATTTAGTTGGAGTGTCAGTCAGCGCCTTGTATAAGCCAAGCAACGAGTGAAAAAGACTCTTTTATGCGCATATGTGCCATCAAGTAGCACGTGACCTTTTTTACGAGCGGGCAGCTGATTAATAGTTCAACGTATACAGCCTAATGACTCCAAGTTTGCCAGTACGAGACCCGCGTTAATAAAAAAGGGAAAGAAGTGTATACCTAAGGGCTCGTTTTTCTGTGTATTGACACAATAATAATGAGATCTAACAGACAGTAATGCCAAGGAATGTACAGGGGATGTTATTAGAACAAATGAAATGTAAATAAGAAAGAAAGGTGGGTGAAAAATTAACCAGCCGTGAGCAGGAATCGAACCCACGAACTTCGAATAACGCGTTCGATGCTCTAACCACTGAGCTACCACAGCAGCCTTCCCTCAACCCACTTTTTTGTGTTAATACATCAATTTAGAAGTAGGAGTGTCAGTCAGCGCCATGTATAGGCCAAGCAACGAGTGAAAACAATCTTTTATGCTCATATGTGGCGTCACGTAGCACGTGAACTTTTTTTACGAGCGGGCAGATAACCAATAGTTCCTCGTATACAACCTAATGACACCAAGTCTGCCAGTACAAGACCCTCGTTAGTGAATAAGGGAAAGAAGTGTATACCTAAGGGCTCGTTTTTCCGTGTTTTGACACAAAATCAGTGAGATCTAACAGACAGTAATCCCAAGGAATGTACAGGGGAAGTTATTAGAACCAATGAAATGTAAATAAGAAAGAAAAGCGGGTGAAAAAATAACCAGCCAGGATCAGAAATAGAACCTACGACCTTCGAATAACGCTTTCGATGCTCTAACCACTGAGTTACCACAGCGGCCTTCCCTCTATCCAAATTTTTGGGTTTATATGTGATTTCAGAAGTAGGAGTGTCAGTCAGCGCCATCTATGGGCCAAGAGACGAGTGTGCAACACTCTTATGCGCATATGTGGCATCACGTAGCACGTGAACTTTTTTTACGAGCGGGCAGCTGAATAATGGTCCCTCGTATACAACCTAATGACACCTAGTCTGCCAGTACAAGATCCTCATTATTGAATAAGGGAAAGAAGTGAATATCTTGGGGCTCGTTTCTCGGTGTTTTGACACAATATTTATGAGATCTAACAGACAGTAATGCCAGGGAATGTACAAGAGAAGTTATTAGAACCAATGTAATGTGAACAAAATAGAAATGAGGGTGAAAAAATAACCAGCCATGAGCAGGAATCGAACATATGACCTACTAATAACGCATTCGAGGCTCTAACCACTGAGCTACCACAGCGGCCTTCCCTCCTACAACGTTTTGGGGTTTATATGTGAATTTATAAGCAGGAGTGTCAGTCAGCGCCTACTATACGCCAAGCGATGAGTGTGAAACACTCTTGTATGCTCATATGTGGCGCCACGTAGCGCGTGAACTTTTTTACGAGTGGGCAGCTGATTAATAGTCCCTCGTATACAACCTACTGACACCAAGTCTGCCAGTACGAGAACCTCGTTAATGAATAAGGGAAAGAAGTGTATATCTAAGGGGCTCGTTTTTCCGTGTTTTGACACACTATTAATGAGATCTAACAGATAGTAATGCCAAGGAATGTACAGGGGAAGTTATTAGAACCAATGAAATGTAAATAAGATGAAAAGCGGGTGAAAAAATAACCAGCCAGGATCAGAAATAGAACCTACGACCTTCGAATAACGCTTTCGATGCTCTAACCACTGAGTTACCACAGCGGCCTTCCCTCTATCCAAATTTTTGGGTTTATATGTGATTTCAGAAGTAGGAGTGTCAGTCAGCGCCATCTATGGGCCAAGAGACGAGTGTGCAACACTCTTATGCGCATATGTGTCATCACGTAGCACGTGAACTTTTTTTACGAGCGGGCAGCTGAATAATGGTCCCTCGTATACAACCTAATGACACCTAGTCTGCCAGTACAAGATCCTCATTATTGAATAAGGGAAAGAAGTGAATATCTTGGGGCTCGTTTCTCGGTGTTTTGACACAATATTTATGAGATCTAACAGACAGTAATGCCAGGGAATGTACAAGAGAAGTTATTAGAACCAATGTAATGTGAACAAAATAGAAATGAGGGTGAAAAAATAACCAGCCATGAGCAGGAATCGAACATATGACCTACTAATAACGCATTCGAGGCTCTAACCACTGAGCTACCACAGCGGCCTTCCCTCCTACCACGTTTTGGGGTTTATATGTGAATTTATAAGCAGGAGTGTCAGTCAGCGCCTACTATACGCCAAGCGATGAGTGTGAAACACTCTTGTATGCTCATATGTGGCGCCACGTAGCGCGTGAACTTTTTTACGAGTGGGCAGCTGATTAATAGTCCCTCGTATACAACCTACTGACACCAAGTCTGCCAGTACGAGAACCTCGTTAATGAATAAGGGAAAGAAGTGTATATCTAAGGGCTCGTTTTTCCGTGTTTTGACACACTATTAATGAGATCTAACAGATAGTAATGCCAAGGAATGTACAGGGGAAGTTATTAGAACAAATGAAATGTAACTAAGAAAGAAAAGTGGGTGAAAAAATTACCAGCCGTGAGCAGGAGTCGAACCTACGACCTTCGAATAACGCGTTCGATGCTCTAAGCACTGAGCTACCACAGCGGCCTTCCCTCCATCCACGTTTTTGGGTTCATATGTGAATTTAGAAGTAGGAGTGTCAATCAGCACCATCTATAAGACAAGCGACGAGTGTGTAACACTTTTATGCGCATATGTGACGTCACGTAGCACGTGAACTTTTTTTACGAGCGGGTAGCTGAATAATAGTCCCTCGTATACAATCTAATGACACCAAGTCTGCCAGTACGAGAACCTTGTTAATAAATAAGTGAAAGAAGTGTATATCTAAGGGCTCGTTTTTCCGTGTTTTGACACACTATTAATGAGATCTAACAGATAGTAATGCCAAGGAATGTACAGGGGAAGTTACTAGAACCATTGCAATGTAAATACGAAAGAAAAGTGGGTGAAAAATTAACCAGCCGTGAGCAGGAATCGACCCTACGACCTTCGAATAACGCGTTCGATGCTCTAACCACTGAGCTGCCAAAGAATGCCAAGGAATGTACAGGGGAAGTTATTAGAACCAATGAAATGTAAATAACAAAAAAAAGTTGGTGAAAAAATGACCAGCCGTGAGCACGAATAGAACCTACGACCTTCGAATAACGCGTTCAATGCTCTAACCACTGAGCTACCACAGCGGCCTTCCCTCTATCCACTTTTTTGGGTTTATATGTGAATTTAGAAGCAGGAGTGTCAGTCAGCGCCTTCTATAAGCCAAGCGACGAGTGTGAAACACTCTTTTACGCTCATATGTGGCGTCACGTAGCACGTGTACTTTTTTCACGAGCAGGCAGATAATTAATAGTTCCTCGTATACAACCTACTGACACCAAGTCTGCCAGTACAAGACCCTCGTTGGTGAATAAGGGAAAGAAGTGTATACCTAAGGGCTCATTTTTCCGTGTTTTGACACAAAATCAGTGAGATCTAACAGACAGTAATCCAAAGGAATGTACAGGGGAAGTTATTAGATCCAATGAAATCTAAATAAGAAAGAAAAGCGTGTGAAAAAATAACCAGCCAGGATCAGAAATAGAACCTACGACCTTCGAATAACGCTTTCGATGCTCTAACCACTGAGTTACCACAGCAGCCTTGCCTCTATCCAAATTTTTGGGTTTATATGTGATTTCGGAAGTAGGAGTGTCAGTTAGCGCAATCTATGGGCCAAGGGACGAGTGTGAAACACTCTTTTATGCGCATATGTGGCATCACGTAGCACGTGAACTTTCTTTACGAGTGGGCATCAGCATAATGGTCCCTCGTATACAACCCAAGGACACCTAGTCTGCCAGTACATGACCCTCGTTATTGAATAAGGGAAAGAATTGTATGTCTAGAAGCTCGTTTTTCGGTGTTTTGACACAATATTTATGAGATCTAACAGACAGTAATGCCAGGGAATGTACAAGAGAAGTTATTAGAACCAATGGAATGTGAACAAAATAGAAATGAGGGTGAAAAAATAACCAGCCATGAGCAGGAATTGAACCTATGACCTACTAATAACGCATTCGATGCTCTAACCACTGAGCTACCACAGCGGCCTTCCCTCCTACCAATTTTGGGGTTTATATGTGAATTTAAAAGCAGGAGTGTCAGTCAGCGCCATCTATATGCCAAGCGATGAGTGTGAAACACTCTTGTATGCTCATATGTTGCGTCACGTAGCGCGTGAAGTTTTTTACGAGTGGGCAGCTGATTAATAGTTCCTCGTATACAACCTAATGACACCAAGTCTGCCAGTACGAGACCCTCATTAATGAATATGGGAAAGAAGCGTATACCTAAGGGCTCGTTTTTCCGTGTTTTGACACAAAATCGGTGAGATCTAACAGACAGTAATCCCAAGGAATGTACAGGGGAAGTTATTAGAACCAATAAAATGTAAATAAGAAAGAAAAGCGGGTGAAAAAATAACCAGCCAGGATCAGAAATAGAACCTACGACCTTCGAATAACGCTTTTGATGCTCTAACCACTGAGTTACCACAGCGGCCTTCCCTCTATCCAAATTTTGGGGTTTATATAAGATTTCAGAAGTAGGAGTGTCAGTCAGCGCCATCTATGGGCCAAGAGACGAGTGTGCAACACTCTTATGTGCATATGTGGCATCACGTAGCACGTGAACGTTTTTTTACGAGCGGTCAGCTGAATAATGGTCCCTCGTATACAACCTAAAGACACCAAGTCTGCCAGTACGAGACCCTCGTTATTGAATAAGGGAAAGAAGTGCATACCTAAGAGATCGTTTTTGCATATTTTTACACACTATTAGTGATATCTAACAGATAGTAATGCCAAGGAATGTACAGGGAATGTTACTAGAACCATTGCAATGTAAATACGAAAGAAAAGTGGGTGAAAAAATAACCAGCCGTGAGCAGGAATCGACCCTACGACCTTCGAATAACGCGTTCGATGCTCTAGCCACTGAGCGGCCAAAGAATGCCAAGGAATGTACAGGGGAAGTTATTAGAACCAATGAAATGTAAATAACAAATAAAAGTTGGTGAAAAAATGAGCAGCCGTGAGCAGGAATAGAACCTACGACCTTCGAATAACGCGTTCAATGCTCTAACTACTGAGCTCTTACAGCGGCCTTCCCTCTATCCACTTTTTTGGGTTTATATGTGAATTTAGTTGGAGTGTCAGTCAGCGCCTTCTATAAGCCAAGCGACGAGTATGAAACACTCTTGTATGCTCATATGTGGCGTCACGTAGCGCGTGAACTTTTTACGAGCGGGCAGCTGATTAAAAGTTCCTCGTATACAACCTAATGACACCAAGTCTGCCAGTACGAGACCCTCGTTAATGAATATGGGAAAGAAGTGTATACCTAAGGGCTCGTTTTTCCGTGTTTTGACACAAAATCATTGAGATCTAACAGACAGTAATCCCAAGGAATCTACAGGGGAAGTTATTAGAACCAATGAAATGTAACTAAGAAAGAAAGGTGGGTGAAAAATTAACCAGTCGAGAGCAGGATTAGAACCTACGACCTTCGAATAACGCGTTCGGTGCTCTAACCACTGAGCTACCACAGCGGCCTTCCCTCCATCCACGTTTTTGGGTTTATATGAGAATTTAGAAGTAGGAGTGTCAATCAGCACAATCTATAAGACAAGTGGCGAGTGTGAAACACTCTTTTATGCGTATATGTGGCGTCACGTAGCACGTGAACTTTTTTTACGAGCGGGCACCTGATTAATAGTCCCTCGTATACAACCTACTGACACCAAGTCTGATAGTACGAGAACCTCGTTAATGAATAAGGGAAAGAAGTGTATATCTCAGGGCTCGTTTTTCCGTGTTTTGACACACTCTAAATGAGATCTAACAGATAGTAATGCCAAGGAATGTACAGGGGAAGTTATTAGAACCAATGAATTATAAATAAGAAAGAAAAGTGGGTGAAAAATTTACCAGCCGTGAGCAGGAATCGAACCTACGACCTTCGAATAACCCGTTCGATGCTCTAACCTCTGAGCTACCACAGCGGCCTTCCCTCCATCCACTTTTTTGGGTTTATATGTGAATTTAGTTGGAGTGTCAGTCAGCGCCTTGTATAAGCCAAGCAACGAGTGAAAAAGACTCTTTTATGCGCATATGTGCCATCAAGTAGCACGTGACCTTTTTTACGAGCGGGCAGCTGATTAATAGTTCAACGTATACAGCCTAATGACTCCAAGTTTGCCAGTACGAGACCCGCGTTAATAAAAAAGGGAAAGAAGTGTATACCTAAGGGCTCGTTTTTCTGTGTATTGACACAATAATAATGAGATCTAACAGACAGTAATGCCAAGGAATGTACAGGGGATGTTATTAGAACAAATGAAATGTAAATAAGAAAGAAAGGTGGGTGAAAAATTAACCAGCCGTGAGCAGGAATCGAACCCACGAACTTCGAATAACGCGTTCGATGCTCTAAACCACTGAGCTACCACAGCAGCCTTCCCTCAACCCACTTTTTTGTGTTAATACATCAATTTAGAAGTAGGAGTGTCAGTCAGCGCCATGTATAGGCCAAGCAACGAGTGAAAACAATCTTTTATGCTCATATGTGGCGTCACGTAGCACGTGAACTTTTTTTACGAGCGGGCAGATAACCAATAGTTCCTCGTATACAACCTAATGACACCAAGTCTGCCAGTACAAGACCCTCGTTAGTGAATAAGGGAAAGAAGTGTATACCTAAGGGCTCGTTTTTCCGTGTTTTGACACAAAATCAGTGAGATCTAACAGACAGTAATCCCAAGGAATGTACAGGGGAAGTTATTAGAACCAATGAAATGTAAATAAGAAAGAAAAGCGGGTGAAAAAATAACCAGCCAGGATCAGAAATAGAACCTACGACCTTCGAATAACGCTTTCGATGCTCTAACCACTGAGTTACCACAGCGGCCTTCCCTCTATCCAAATTTTTGGGTTTATATGTGATTTCAGAAGTAGGAGTGTCAGTCAGCGCCATCTATGGGCCAAGAGACGAGTGTGCAACACTCTTATGCGCATATGTGGCATCACGTAGCACGTGAACTTTTTTTTACGAGCGGGCAGCTGAATAATGGTCCCTCGTATACAACCTAATGACACCCAGTCTGCCAGTACAAGATCCTCATTATTGAATAAGGGAAAGAAGTGAATATCTTGGGGCTCGTTTCTCGGTGTTTTGACACAATATTTATGAGATCTAACAGACAGTAATGCCAGGGAATGTACAAGAGAAGTTATTAGAACCAATGTAATGTGAACAAAATAGAAATGAGGGTGAAAAAATAACCAGCCATGAGCAGGAATCGAACATATGACCTACTAATAACGCATTCGAGGCTCTAACCACTGAGCTACCACAGCGGCCTTCCCTCCTACAACGTTTTGGGGTTTATATGTGAATTTATAAGCAGGAGTGTCAGTCAGCGCCTACTATACGCCAAGCGATGAGTGTGAAACACTCTTGTATGCTCATATGTGGCGCCACGTAGCGCGTGAACTTTTTTACGAGTGGGCAGCTGATTAATAGTCCCTCGTATACAACCTACTGACACCAAGTCTGCCAGTACGAGAACCTCGTTAATGAATAAGGGAAAGAAGTGTATATCTAAGGGCTCGTTTTTCCGTGTTTTGACACACTATTAATGAGATCTAACAGATAGTAATGCCAAGGAATGTACAGGGGAAGTTATTAGAACCAATGAAATGTAAATAAGAAAGAAAAGCGGGTGAAAAAATAACCAGCCAGGATCAGAAATAGAACCTACGACCTTCGAATAACGCGTTCGATGCTCTAAGCACTGAGCTACCACAGCGGCCTTCCCTCCATCCACGTTTTTGGGTTCATATGTGAATTTAGAAGTAGGAGTGTCAATCAGCACCATCTATAAGACAAGCGACGAGTGTGTAACACTTTTATGCGCATATGTGACGTCACGTAGCACGTGAACTTTTTTTACGAGCGGGTAGCTGAATAATAGTCCCTCGTATACAATCTAATGACACCAAGTCTGCCAGTACGAGAACCTTGTTAATAAATAAGTGAAAGAAGTGTATATCTAAGGGCTCGTTTTTCCGTGTTTTGACACACTATTAATGAGATCTAACAGATAGTAATGCCAAGGAATGTACAGGGGAAGTTACTAGAACCATTGCAATGTAAATACGAAAGAAAAGTGGGTGAAAAATTAACCAGCCGTGAGCAGGAATCGACCCTACGACCTTCGAATAACGCGTTCGATGCTCTAACCACTGAGCTGCCAAAGAATGCCAAGGAATGTACAGGGGAAGTTATTAGAACCAATGAAATGTAAATAACAAAAAAAGTTGGTGAAAAAATGACCAGCCGTGAGCACGAATAGAACCTACGACCTTCGAATAACGCGTTCAATGCTCTAACCACTGAGCTACCACAGCGGCCTTCCCTCTATCCACTTTTTTGGGTTTATATGTGAATTTAGAAGCAGGAGTGTCAGTCAGCGCCTTCTATAAGCCAAGCGACGAGTGTGAAACACTCTTTTACGCTCATATGTGGCGTCACGTAGCACGTGTACTTTTTTCACGAGCAGGCAGATAATTAATAGTTCCTCGTATACAACCTACTGACACCAAGTCTGCCAGTACAAGACCCTCGTTGGTGAATAAGGGAAAGAAGTGTATACCTAAGGGCTCATTTTTCCGTGTTTTGACACAAAATCAGTGAGATCTAACAGACAGTAATCCAAAGGAATGTACAGGGGAAGTTATTAGATCCAATGAAATCTAAATAAGAAAGAAAAGCGTGTGAAAAAATAACCAGCCAGGATCAGAAATAGAACCTACGACCTTCGAATAACGCTTTCGATGCTCTAACCACTGAGTTACCACAGCAGCCTTGCCTCTATCCAAATTTTTGGGTTTATATGTGATTTCGGAAGTAGGAGTGTCAGTTAGCGCAATCTATGGGCCAAGGGACGAGTGTGAAACACTCTTTTATGCGCATATGTGGCATCACGTAGCACGTGAACTTTCTTTACGAGTGGGCATCAGCATAATGGTCCCTCGTATACAACCCAAGGACACCTAGTCTGCCAGTACATGACCCTCGTTATTGAATAAGGGAAAGAATTGTATGTCTAGAAGCTCGTTTTTCGGTGTTTTGACACAATATTTATGAGATCTAACAGACAGTAATGCCAGGGAATGTACAAGAGAAGTTATTAGAACCAATGGAATGTGAACAAAATAGAAATGAGGGTGAAAAAATAACCAGCCATGAGCAGGAATTGAACCTATGACCTACTAATAACGCATTCGATGCTCTAACCACTGAGCTACCACAGCGGCCTTCCCTCCTACCAATTTTGGGGTTTATATGTGAATTTAAAAGCAGGAGTGTCAGTCAGCGCCATCTATATGCCAAGCGATGAGTGTGAAACACTCTTGTATGCTCATATGTTGCGTCACGTAGCGCGTGAACTTTTTTACGAGTGGGCAGCTGATTAATAGTTCCTCGTATACAACCTAATGACACCAAGTCTGCCAGTACGAGACCCTCATTAATGAATATGGGAAAGAAGCGTATACCTAAGGGCTCGTTTTTCCGTGTTTTGACACAAAATCGGTGAGATCTAACAGACAGTAATCCCAAGGAATGTACAGGGGAAGTTATTAGAACCAATAAAATGTAAATAAGAAAGAAAAGCGGGTGAAAAAATAACCAGCCAGGATCAGAAATAGAACCTACGACCTTCGAATAACGCTTTTGATGCTCTAACCACTGAGTTACCACAGCGGCCTTCCCTCTATCCAAATTTTGGGGTTTATATAAGATTTCAGAAGTAGGAGTGTCAGTCAGCGCCATCTATGGGCCAAGAGACGAGTGTGCAACACTCTTATGTGCATATGTGGCATCACGTAGCACGTGAACGTTTTTTTACGAGCGGTCAGCTGAATAATGGTCCCTCGTATACAACCTAAAGACACCAAATCTTCCAGTACCAGACCCTCGTTAATGAATAAGGGAAAGAAGTGTATGCCTAAGGACTCGTTTTTCCGTGTTTTTACACACTAATAATGAGATCTAACAGACAGTAATCCCAAGGAATCTACAGGGGAAGTTATTAGAACCAATGAAATGTAAATAAGAAAGAATGGTGGGTGAAAAATTAACCAGCCGAGAGCAGGATTAGAACCTACGACCTTCGAATAACGCGTTCGGTGCTCTAACCACTGAGCTACCACAGCGGCCTTCCCTCCATCCACGTTTTGGGGTTTATATGAGAATTTAGAAGTAGGAGTGTCAATCAGCACAATCTATAAGACAAGTGACGAGTGTGAAACACCCTTTTATGCGTATATGTGGCGTCACGTAGCACGTGAACTTTTTTTAAGAGTGGGCACCTGATTAATAGTCCCTCGTATACAACCTACTGACACCAAGTCTGCCAGTACGAGAACCTCGTTAATGAATAAGGGAAAGAAGTGTATATTTAAGGGCTCGTTTTTCTGTCTTTTGACACACTATAAATGAGATCTAACAGATAGTAATGCCAAGGAATGTACAGGGGAAGTTATTAGAACCAATGAATTATAAATAAGAAAGAAAAGTGGGGGAAAAATTAACCAGCCGTGAGCAGGAATCGAACCCACGAGCTTTGAATAACGCGTTCGATGCTCTATCCACTGAGCTACCACAGCAGCCTACCCTCAACCCACTTTTTTGTGTTAATACATGAATTTAGAAGTAGGAGTGTCAGTCAGCGCCATGTATAGGCCAAGCAACGAGTGAAAACACTCTTTTATGCTCATATGTGGCGTCACGTAGCACGTGAACTTTTTTTACGAGCGGGCAGATAATCAATAGTTGCTCGTATACAACCTAATGACACCAAGTCTGCCAGTACAAGACCCTCGTTAGTGAATAAGGGAAAAAAGTGTATACCTAAGGGCTCGTTCTTCGGTGTTTTGACACAAAATCAGTGAGATCTAACAGACAGTAATCCCAAGGAATGTACAGGGGAAGTTATTAGAACCAATAAAATGTAAATAAGAAAGAAAAGCGGGTGAAAAAATAACCAGCCAGGATCAGAAATAGAACCTACGACCTTCGAATAACGCTTTCGATGCTCTAACCCCTGAGTTACCACAGCGGCCTTCCCTCTATCCAAATTTTTGGGTTTATATGTGATTTCAGAAGTAGGAGTGTCAGTCAGCGCCATCTATGGGCCAAGAGACGAATGTGCAACACTCTTATGCGCATATGTGGCATCACGTAGCACGTGAACTTTTTTTACGAGCGGGCAGCTGAATGGTGGTCCCTCGTATACAACCTAATGACACGTAGTCTGCCAGTACAAGACCCTTTTTATTGAATAAGGGAAAGAAGTGAATATCTAGAAGCTCGTTTCTCGGTGTTTTGACACAATATTTATGAGATCTAACAGACAGTAATGCCAGGGAATGTACAAGAGAAGTTATTAGAACCAATGGATTGTGAACAAAATAGAAATGAGGGTGAAAAAATAACCAGCCATGAGCAGGAATCGAACCTATGACCTAATAATAACGCATTCGACGCTCTAACCACTGAGCTACCACAGCGGCCTTCCCTCCTACCACTTTTTGGGGTTTATATGTGAATTTATAAGCAGGAGTGTCAGTCAGCGCCATCTATACGCCAAGCGATGAGTGTGAAACACCCTTGTATGCTCATATGTGGCGTCACGTAGCGCGTGAACTTTTTTACGAGTGGGCAGCTGATTAATAGTCCCTCGTATACAACCTACTGACACCAAGTCTGCCAGTACGAGAACCTCGTTAATGAATAAGGGAAAAAAGTGTATATCTAAGGGCTCGTTTTTCCGTGTTTTGACACACTATTAATGTGATCTAACAGATAGTATTGCCAAGAAATGTACAGGGGAAGTTATTATAACCAATGAAATATAACTAAGAAAGAAAACTGGGTGAAAAAATTACCAGCCGTGAGCAGGAGTCGAACCTACGACCTTCGAATAACGCGTTCGATGCTCTAAGCACTGAGCTACCACAGCGGCCTTCCCTCCTACCACTTTTTGGGGTTTATATGTGAATTTATAAGCAGGAGTGTCAGTCAACGCCATCTATACGCCAAGCGATGAGTGTGTAACACTTTTATGCGCATATGTGACGTCACGTAGCACGTGAACTTTTTTTACGAGCGGGTAGCTGATTAATAGTCCCTCGTATACAATCTAATGACACCAAGTCTGCCAGTACGAGAACCTTGTTAATAAATAAGTGAAAGAAGTGTATATCTAAGGGCTCGTTTTTCCGTGTTTTGACACACTAGTAATGAGATCTAACAGATAGTAATGCCAAGGAATGTACAGGGGAAGTTACTAGAACCATTGCAATGTAAATACGAAAGAAAAGTGGGTGAAAAATTAACCAGCCGTGAGCAGGAATCGACCCTACGACCTTCGAATAACGCGTTCGATGCTCTAACCACTGAGCTGCCAAAGAATGCCAAGGAATGTACAGGGGAAGTTATTAGAACCAATGAAATGTAAATAACAAAGAAAAGTTGGTGAAAAAATGACCAGCCGTGAGCACGAATAGAACCTACGACCTTCGAATAACGCGTTCGATGCTCTAACCACTGAGCTACCACAGCGGCCTTCCCTCTATCCACTTTTTTGGGTTTATATGTGAATTTAGAAGCAGGAGTGTCAGTCAGCGCCTTCTATAAGCCAAGCGACGAGTGTGAAACACTCTTTTATGCTCATATGTGGCGTCACGTAGCACGTGTACTTTTTTCACGAGCGGGCAGATAATTAATAGTTCCTCGTATACAACCTACTGACACCAAGTCTGCCAGTACAAGACCCTCGTTGGTGAATAAGGGAAAGAAGTGTATACCTAAGGGCTCATTTTTCCGTGTTTTGACACAAAATCAGTGAGATCTAACAGACAGTAATCCGAAGGAATGTACAGGGGAAGTTATTAGAGCCAATGAAATCTAAATAAGAAAGAAAAGCGGGTGAAAAAATAACCAGCCAGGATCAGAAATAGAACCTACGACCTTCGAATAACGCTTTCGATGCTCTAACCACTGAGTTACCACAGCAGCCTTGCCTCTATCCAAATTTTTGGGTTTATATGTGATTTCGGAAGTAGGAGTGTCAGTTAGCGCAATCTATGGGCCAAGGGACGAGTGTGAAACACTCTTTTATGCGCATATGTGGCATCACGTAGCACGTGAACTTTCTTTACGAGCGGGCAGCTGCATAATGGTCCCTCGTATACAACCCAAGGACACCTAGTCTGCCAGTACATGACCCTCGTTATTGAATAAGGGAAAGAATTGTATATCTAGAAGCTCGTTTTTCGGTGTTTTGACACAATATTTATGAGATCTAACAGACAGTAATGCCAGGGAATGTACAAGAGAAGTTATTAGAACCAATGGAATGTGAACAAAATAGAAATGAGGGTGAAAAAATAACCAGCCATGAGCAGGAATTGAACCTATGGCCTACTAATAACGCATTCGATGCTCTCACCACTGAGCTACCACAGCGGCCTTCCCTCCTACCAATTTTGGGGTTTATATGTGAATTTAAAAGCAGGAGTGTCAGTCAGCGCCATCTATATGCCAAGCGATGAGTGTGAAACACTCTTGTATGCTCATATGTTGCGTCACGTAGCGCGTGAACTTTTTTACGAGTGGGCAGCTGATTAATAGTTCCTCGTATACAACCTAATGACACCAAGTCTGCCAGTACGAGACCCTCGTTAATGAATATGGGAAAGAAGCGTATACCTAAGGGCTCGTTTTTCCGTGTTTTGACACAAAATCAGTGAGATCTAACAGACAGTAATCCCAAGGAATGTACAGGGGAAGTTATTAGAATCAATGAAATGTAAATAAGAAAGAAAAGCGGGTGAAAAAATAACCAGCCAGGATCAGAAATAGAACCTACGACCTTCGAATAACGCTTTCGATGCTCTAACCACTGAGTTACCACAGCGGCCTTCCCTCTATCCAAATTTTGGGGTTTATATATGATTTCAGAAGTAGGAGTGTCAGTCAGCGCCATCTATGGGCCAAGAGACGAGTGTGCAACACTCTTATGTGCATATGTGGCATCACGTAGCACGTGAACTTTTTTTACGAGCGGGCAGCTGAATAATGGTCCCTCGTACACAACCTAATGACACCAAATCTTCCAGTACCAGACCCTTGTTAATGAATAAGGGAAAGAAGTGAATGCCTAAGGACTCGTTTTTCCGTGTTTTTACACACTAATAATGAGATCTAACAGACAGTAATCCCAAGGAATCTACAGGGGAAGTTATTAGAACCAATGAAATGTAAATAAGAAAGAAAGGTGGATGAAAAATTAACCAGCCGAGAGCAGGATTAGAACCTACGACCTTCGAACAACGCGTTCGGTGCTCTAACCACTGAGCTACCACAGCGGCCTTCCCTCCATCCACGTTTTTGGGTTTATATGAGAATTTAGAAGTAGGAGTGTCAATCAGCACAATCTATAAGACAAGTGACGAGTGTGAAACACTCTTTTATGCGTATATGTGGCGTCACGTAGCACGTGAACTTTTTTTAACGGTGGGCACCTGATTAATAGTCCCTCGTATACAACCTACTGACACCAAGTCTGCCAGTACGAGAACCTCGTTAATGAATAAGGGAAAGAAGTGTATATCTAAGGGCTCGTTTTTCCGTGTTTTGACACACTATAAATGAGATCTAACAGATAGTAATGCCAAGGAATGTACAGGGGAAGTTATTAGAACCAATGATTTATAAATAAGAAAGAAAAGTGGGGGAAAAATTAACCAGCCGTGAGCAGGAATCGAACCCACGAGCTTCGAATAACGCGTTCGATGCTCTAACCACTGAGCTACCACAGCAGCCTACCCTCAAGCCACTTTTTTGTGTTAATACATGAATTTAGAAGTAGGAGTGTCAGTCAGCGCCATGTATAGGCCAAGCAACGAGTGAAAACACTCTTTTATGCTCATATGTGGCGTCACGTAGCACGTGAACTTTTTTTACGAGCGGGCAGATAATCAATAGTTGCTCGTATACAACCTAATGACACCAAGTCTGCCAGTACAAGACCCTCGTTAGTGAATAAGGGAAAGAAGTGTATACCTAAGGGCTCATTTTTCCGTGTTTTGACACAAAATCAGTGAGATCTAACAGACAGTAATCCCAAGGAATGTACAGGGGAAGTTATTAGAGCCAATGAAATCTAAATAAGAAAGAAAAGCGGGTGAAAAAATAACCAGCCAGGATCAGAAATAGAACCTACGACCTTCGAATAACGCTTTCGATGCTCTAACCACTGAGTTACCACAGCAGCCTTGCCTCTATCCAAATTTTTGGGTTTATATGTGATTTCGGAAGTAGGAGTGTCAGTTAGTGCAATCTATGGGCCAAGGGACGAGTGTGAAACACTCTTTTATGCGCATATGTGGCATCACGTAGCACGTGAACTTTCTTTACGAGCGGGCAGCTGCATAATGGTCCCTCGTATACAACCCAAGGACACCTAGTCTGCCAGTACATGACCCTCGTTATTGAATAAGGGAAAGAATTGTATATCTAGAAGCTCGTTTTTCGGTGTTTTGACACAATATTTATGAGATCTAACAGACAGTAATGCCAGGGAATGTACAAGAGAAGTTATTAGAACCAATGGAATGTGAACAAAATAGAAATGAGGGTGAAAAAATAACCAGCCATGAGCAGGAATTGAACCTATGACCTACTAATAACGCATTCGATGCTCTCACCACTGAGCTACCACAGCGGCCTTCCCTCCTACCAATTTTGGGGTTTATATGTGAATTTAAAAGCAGGAGTGTCAGTCAGCGCCATCTATATGCCAAGCGATGAGTGTGAAACACTCTTGTATGCTCATATGTTGCGTCACGTAGCGCGTGAACTTTTTTACGAGTGGGCAGCTGATTAATAGTTCCTCGTATACAACCTAATGACACCAAGTCTGCCAGTACGAGACCCTCGTTAATGAATATGGGAAAGAAGCGTATACCTAAGGGCTCGTTTTTCCGTGTTTTGACACAAAATCAGTGAGATCTAACAGACAGTAATCCCAAGGAATGTACAGGGGAAGTTATTAGAACCAATGAAATGTAAATAAGAAAGAAAAGCGGGTGAAAAAATAACCAGCCGAGAGCAGGATTAGAACCTACGACCTTCGAATAACGCGTTCGGTGCTCTAACCACTGAGCTACCACAGCGGCCTTCCCTCCATCCACGTTTTTGGGTTTATATGAGAATTTAGAAGTAGGAGTGTCAATCAGCACAATCTATAAGACAAGTGACGAGTGTGAAACACTCTTTTATGCGTATATGTGGCGTCGCGTAGCACGTGAACTTTTTTTAAGAGTGGGCACCTGATTAATAGTCCCTCGTATACAACCTACTGACACCAAGTCTGCCAGTACGAGAACCTCGTTAATGAATAAGGGAAAGAAGTGTATATCTAAGGGCTCGTTTTTCCGTGTTTTGACACACTATAAATGAGATCTAACAGATAGTAATCCCAAGGAATGTACAGAGAAAGTTATTAGAACCAATAAAATGTAAATAGGAAAGAAAAGCGGGTGAAAAAATAACCAGCCAGGATCAGAAATAGAACCTACGACCTTCGAATAACGCTTTCGATGCTCTAAGCACTGAGCTACCACAGCGACCTTCCCTCCATCCACTTTTTTGGGTTTATATGTTGAATTTAGAAGGAGTGTAAGTTAGCGCCCTCTATAAGCCAAGCGACGAGTGTGAAACACTCTTTTATGTGCATATGTGGCGTCACGTAGCACCTGAACTTTTTTACGAGCAGGCAGCTGAATAATGATCCCTCGTATACATCCTAGTGACACCAAGTCTGCCAGTACGAGACCCTCGTTAATGAATATCGGAAAGAAGTGTACACATAAGAACTCGTTTTTCCGTATTTTAACACAAGAATGAGATTGAACAGACAGTAATGCCAAGGAATGTACATGGAAAAAAATTAGAACCAATGGAATGTAACTAAGAAAGAAAAGTTGGTGAAAAAAAACCAGCTGTGAGCAGGAATCTAACCTACGACCTTCGAATAACACATTCGATACCCTAACCACTGAGCTACTACCGCGGCCTTCCCTCCATCCACTTTTTTGTATATATATGTGAATTTAGAAGTAGGAGTGTCAATCAGCACCATCTATAGGCCAAGCGACGAGTGTGAAAAACTTTTTATGCACATATGTGGCGTCAGGTAGCACGTTAGCTTTTTTTAGGAGCGGACAGCTGATTAATAGTACCCTCGTATACAACCTAATGGCACCAAGTTTGCCAGAACGATACCCTCGTTAATGAATAAGGAAAAAAGTGTATACCTAAGGGCTCGTTTTTCCGTGTTTTGACATAATAATAATGGGATCTAACAAACAGTAATGCCAAGGAATGTACAGGGGAAGTCATTAGAACCCTTAGCATTCATTTAAGAAAGAAAAGTGGGTGAAAAAATAACCATCTTTAGTAGAAATCGAACCTACGACCTTCGAATAACGCGTTCGATGCTCGAACCACTGAGCTACCACAATGACCTTCCCTCCATTCACTTTTTTGGGTTTATATGTTGAATTTAGAAGGAGTGTCAGTCAGCGCCATCAATAAGCCAAGCGACGAGTGTGGAACATTCTTTATGCGCATATTTGTCGTCACATAGCACGTGAACTTCTTTACGAGCCGGCAGCTGATTATTAGTCCCTCGTGTACAACCTAATGACACCAAGTTTGCCAGTACGACACCCTCGTTAATCAATAAGGAAAAAAGTGTATACCTAAGGGTTCGTTTTTCCGTGTTTTGACACAATAATAATGAGATCTAACAGACAGTAATGTCAAGGAATATACATTGGAAGTTATTAGAACCAATAGCAATTAAGAAAAAAAAGTGTGTGAAAAAATAACCAGCCGTGAGCAGAAATCGAACCTACGACCTTTGAATAACGCGTTCGATGCTCTAAGCACTGAGCTACCACAGCGACCTTCCCTCCATCCACTTTTTTGGGTTTATATGTTGAATTTAGAAGGAGTGTAAGTTAGCGCCCTCTATAAGCCAAGCGACGAGTGTGAAACACTCTTTTATGTGCATATGTGGCGTCACGTAGCACCTGAACTTTTTTACGAGCGGGCAGCTGAATAATGATCCCTCGTATACATCCTAGTGACACCAAGTCTGCCAGTACGAGACCCTCGTTAATGAATATCGGAAAGAAGTGTACACATAAGAACTCGTTTTCCCTATTTTAACACAAAAATGAGATTGAACAGACAGTAATGCCAAGGAATGTACATGGGAAAAAATTAGAACCAATGGAATGTAACTAAGAAAGAAAAGTTGGTGAAAAATAACCAGCTGTGAGCAGGAATCTAACCTACGACCTTCGAATAACACATTCGATACCCTAACCACTGAGCTACTACCGCGGCCTTCCCTCCATCCACTTTTTTGTATATATATGTGAATTTAGAAGTAGGAGTGTCAATCAGCACCATCTATAGGCCAAGCGACGAGTGTGAAAAACTTTTTATGCACATATGTGGCGTCAGGTAGCACGTTAGCTTTTTTTAGGAGCGGACAGCTGATTAATAGTTACCTCGTATACAACCTAATGGCACCAAGTTTGCCAGAACGATACCCTCGTTAATGAATAAGGAAAAAAGTGTATACCTAAGGGCTCGTTTTTCCGTGTTTTGACATAATAATAATGGGATCTAACAAACAGTAATGCCAAGGAATGTACAGGGGAAGTCATTAGAACCATTAGCATTCATTTAAGAAAGAAAAGTGGGTGAAAAAATAACCATCTTTAGTAGAAATCGAACCTACGACCTTCGAATAACGCGTTCGATGCTCGAACCACTGAGCTACCACAACGACCTTCCCTCCATTCACTTTTTTGGGTTTATATGTTGAATTTAGAAGGAGTGTCAGTCAGCGCCATCAATAAGCCAAGCGACGAGTGTGGAACATTCTTTATGCGCATATTTGTCGTCACATAGCACGTGAACTTCTTTACGAGCCGGCAGCTGATTATTAGTCCCTCGTGTACAACCTAATGACACCAAGTCTGCCAGTACGAGACCCTCGTTAATGAATAAGGGAAAGAAGTGTATACCTAATGGCTCATTTTTCCGTGTTTTGCACAATATCAGTGAGATCTAACAGGCAGTAATGCCAAAAAATGTACAGGGGAAGTTATAAGAACCAATGGAATGCAAATAAGAAAGAAAAGTGGGTGAAAAAGTAACCAGCCGTGAGCAAGATTCGAACCTACAGCCTTCGAATAACGCGTTCGTTGCTCTAACCACTCAGCTACCACATCGACCTTCCCTCAATCCACTTTTTTGGGTTTATATGTGAACTTAGAAGTAGGAGTGTCAGTCAGCCCCATCTATAAGCCAAGCGATGAGTGTAAAATTGTCTTTTATGCGCATATGTGGCGTCACGTAGCACCTGAACTTTTTTTACGTGCGGGCAGCTGATTAATAGTCACTCGTATACAACCTATTGACAACAAGCCTGGCAGCACGAGACCCTCGTTAATAAATAAGAGAAAGAGGTGTATACATAAGCGCTAGTTTTTCCATGTTTTGTCACAACAAATAGTCAGATCTAACAGACAGTAATGCCAGGGATTGTACAGGAGAACTTATTAGAACCAATGGAGTGTAAATGAGAAAGAAAAGTGGGGGAAAAAGTAACCTGCCGTGAGGAGGAATTGAACCTACGACCTTCGAATAACGCGTTCGACGCTCTAACCACTGAGCTACCACCACGGCCTTCCCTCCATCCACTTTTTTGTATTTATATATGAATTTAGAAGGAGTGTCAGTTAGCGCCATCTATAAGCCAAGTGACGAGTGTAAAAACTCTTTTATGCGCATATGTGGCGTCACGTAGCACCTGAACTTTTTTAAAGCGGGCAGCTGATAAATAGTCCCTCATTTACAACCTAATGACACCAAGTTTGCCAGTACGACACCCTCGTTAATGAATAAGGAAAAAAGTGTACACCTAAGGGCTCGTTTTTTCGTGTTTTGACACAATAATAATGAGATCTAACAGTTAGTAATGCCAAGGAATGTACAGGGGAAGTTATTAGAACCATTAGCATTTAATTAAGAAAGAGAAGTGGGTGAAAAAATAACCATCAGTGAGCAGAAATCGAACCTACGACCTTTGAATAACGCGTTCGATGCTCTAACCACTGAGCTACCACAGCGACCTACCTTCAATCTACTTTTTTGGGTTTATATGTTGAATTTAGAAGGAGTGTCAGTTAGCGCCATCTATAAGCCAAGCGACGAGTGTGAAACACTCTTTTATGCGCATATGTGGCGTCACGTAGCACCTGAACTTTTTTTACGTGCGGCTGCTGATTATTGGTCCCTCGTATACAACCTAATGACACCAAGTCTGCCAGTATGAGACCCTCGTTAATGAATAATGGGAAGAAGTGTATACATAAGGGCTCGTTTTTCTGTGTTTTAACACAATAATGAGATTTAACAGGCAGTAATGCCAAGGAATGTACAGGGGAAATTATTAGAACCAATGGAATGTAAATAAGAAAGAAAAGTGGTTCAAAAAATAACTAGCCGTGACCAGGAATCGAACCTACGAGCTTCGAATAACGCTTTCGATGCCCTAACCACTGAGCTACCACAGTGGCCTTCCCTCAATCCACTTTTTTGGGGTTTATATGTGAATTCAGAAGTAGGAGTGTCAGTCAGCACCATCTATAAGCCAAGCGACGAGTGTGAAACACTTTTTATGCGCATATGTGGCGTCACATAGCACGTGAGCTTTTTTTACGACCGGGCAGCTAATTATTAGTCCCACGTATACAACCTAATGACACCAAGTCTGCCAGTACGAGACCCTCGTTAATGAATAAGGGAAAGAAGTGTATACCTAAGGGCTCGTTTTTCCGTGTTTTGACACAATATCAGTGAGATCTAAGAGACAATAATGCCAAGGAATGTACAGGGGAAGTTATTAGAACCAATAATTGTAAATAAGAAAGAAAATTGAGTGAAAAAATAACCAGCCGTCAGCAGAAATAGAACCTACGACCTTCGAATAACGCGTTCGATGCTCTAACCACGGAGACAACAGCGGCCTTCCCTCTATCCACTTTTTTGGGTTTTTATGTGAATTAAGAAGTAGGAGTGTCAGTCAGCGCCATCTATAAGCCAAGCGACGAGTGTGAAACACTCTTATGCGCATATGTGGCGTCACGTAGCACGTGAACTTTTTTTACGAGCGGGCAGCTGAATAATAGTCCCTCTTATACAACCTAATGACACCTAGCCTGCCAGTACGAGACCCTCGTTAATGAATAAGGGAAAGAAGTGTATACCTAAGGGCTCGTTTTTTCGTGTTTCGACCCAATAATCATGAGATCTAACAGACAGTATTGCCAAGGAATGTACAGGGTAAGTTAGTAGTACCAATGGAAAGTAAATAAGAAATAAAAGTGGGTGAAAAAATAACCAGCCGTGAGCAGGAATCGATCCAACGACCTTCGAATGACGTGTTCGATTATCTGACCACTGAGCTACCACAGCGGCACAATTTTCGGCAACGACGAGACAACTCGGGACGATATCAAGCGCGACATGCAAGCCCGGTTTGCTACGACTGACGGAAATGCCTTCCGTCTCTTCAGTCACTACCGACTGAAAGGCGGGCAGACCATCAAGGACTACTACGACAAGAAAAAGCGACTGGGTTCCTCGGCTGACCTGAAAGAGTGCCACATCAATTCTTGACTGATTGATGGCGTTCCTTCTTATGTGGAACTGGTGCTCGCCGGACTGTCATTCAACTCGTCAGTAGAGTGGCTCACCGCTGCTCAACGGGTCGAGACGAAGCAAGACGAAGGAGGTCTTCAACTACATCGGCAACAAATTGCCGCCCGCGATCACTGATGATGACACGGGGGGATCCATGGCGTAATGTAACGTGTGACAGCATGAACTGTGAAACTTGAGTGGCTGTTGCCGCAGGAATCGCCGCAGTTTCGGCGTAACGTGTGAGGTGGTCAACGCCCACAATAATCCATCGGTTGCTGTTCGTTGATCGCGGAAAAGAGCCGAGCATGTCGACACCTACGACGTCAAATGGTGAACTCGGGGGTGCTATGGGATGAAGTAGTCCGGCTGGCGGAGTTGTAGGACGCTTGTGGCGTTGACATTGCTCAAAGCTCGCAACGTATGCAGTCACACTTTTACGCATCTTCGGCCAGAAGAAGCATTCTTGCGTGCGATAAAATGTCCTAGAAAAACCCATATGGCCAGATGTTGGGTCGTCGTGCATTGCTCGAAGTACGTGTTGTCGACGACTTGTAGGCACAACTAGAAGTAGGCGAGGGCCTACGCCGGAATAATTCTTTTTGTAAAGAACGCCATTCTTTACGACGAAACCACGTTGACCGTTCGTTCGGAAATAAAGAAAGAAGCGAGACTGTTGTCATTGCGTTGCTCTGCTCGAAAAGTTGTTAGGTCGGGGACCGGAGTATCCACTACAGCAAAATATTCATCAAAGTTGTCAGCGTCACACTCGGTTGTCGGAAGGGGAAGTCGTGAAAGGCAATCAGCGTCGGCATGACGAAGACCACTCTTGTAGCAGACTTCAAAGTCGTGTTCTTGCAATCGTAATGCCCAACGAGCAAGACGACCAGATGGGTCCCGTAGTCCAGTGAGCCAACATGAAGAATGGTGGTCCGTGACAATCGAGAATCGGCGTCCATAGATATAAGGGCGAAACTTGTGCACGGCGAATATGACCGCGAGACATTCCTGCTCTGTGACAGTATAGTTTCGCTCCGGCTTACTTAAACAGCGACTGGCATAGGCAACGACGTGTTCAGCAGCTCCATGGCGTTGTACCAAGACGGCGCCAATACCTACACCACTGGCGTCGGTATGAACTTCTGTGGCAGCAGATGGGTCATAGTGGCGAAGTACGGGCCCGGACGTAAGAGCATACTTGACTTGCGAAAAAGACGACTCGCATTCCGCTGACCACCGAAAAGGTGCGTTCTTGTTGAGTAGGGACGTCAAAGGGTAAGCGAGGTCGGCGAACCTGGGCACGAAGCGACGGAAGTACGAGCATAGGCCCAAAAAGCTTCGCAACTCTCGTACCGACTGAGGTTGTTTGAAGCTGCTGGCTGCTGCGACTTTCTGGGGGTCGGGTCGAACGCCATGCTTGTCCACCAGGTGACCGAGAACGAGAGTCTCATGGCTGCCAAAGTGACACTTCTTAGAGATCAGGGTGAGCTTAGCTCTCTCAAGGCAGGTGAGAACAATGTCTAGACGATGGTTGTGTTCATCGAATGTACGGCCAAATATTATAATGTCATCCAGGTAGCAAAGACAAACTTCCCACTTTAGTCCACGTAACACAGAGTCCATGAAGCGCTCAAACGTGGCTGGAGCGTTGCATAGGCCATACGGCATTACATTGAATTCAAATAGACCATCTGGGGTTATGAAGGCCGTTTTCTCTTTGCCATTCGGGTGCATGGGTATTTGCAAATAACCAGATCTCAAATCCACGGATGAGAAGTACGATGCCGAATGTAAACAATCGATGACATCATCAATCCTGGGAAGCGGGTAGACATCCTTTTTAGTAACAGAGTTGAGCCGTCTGTAATCCACGCAGAATCGCCATGTACCATCCTTCTTTCTGACAAGAATCACAGGGGCAGCCCAAGGACTACACGACTCTTGAATAACCCTTTTCTTTAACATCTCTTCTACCTGTTGAGTAATGACCTTGCGCTCCGCAGGTGAGACACGGTATGGTTTCTGCCGGATAGGGTGAGCGGATCCTGTGTCAATCCCATGGGGAGTACGGCTCTCGGGTACACTTATTTGCTCTTCTTTCTGCGCAAAGTCAAATATAGTAGCGTGCTTCGCAAGGACTTCGACCAAAGCTTGACGTTTTTCTGATGATAGCGACTTGTTTACCATACTCAGAAAGTTGGCTTCTGTATGGTACGTTGCACAAATAGGATCTACTCTCTCGTCACTTAAAGATGCAATGAAACTGGTCGCATTTTGTTCGAAGCGGGCGAGTCGCATTCCGCCGGGTAGCATAACAGGTTCATTTGAATAGTTCGACACCCATAAGGCCGATCGCCTATCACTGATCGACAGAACACAATGTGGAATGAGCACATTTTTCTTGGCGCAATTAAGAGGAATGGGCTCCACAAGAACATCAAACTTTCCGGCGTCTGAGGCAGAGGCGTCAACGCGTACGGTCTTCATCGAGTTGGGCGGCAAGACAACATCCTCCATGACGGTGATAGATCCTTGACAGCACCTAGGATCGTCAGTAAATGCCGATAGCATAATCTCGCCAGCACCGCAATCTACAGCAGCCCCGCACTCGCGTAGAAAATCGATGCCCAAGATGATGTCATGGGTGGAGCTGGTCAGGACGGCGAATTCAGCCTCGAAGACCTTGTCACTCAAAGTGACACTAACAACACACACACCGATCGGGCACAATGTCTCCCCGCTCACTGCACGAAATGATGCACATCTGTCCCAGCGAAACTCCACTATATGTCTTAGCCGCAATTTGAAGTTAAGACTCATCACTGAAACAGCTGCTCCAGTATCTATCAAAGCCATCGTAGGAAGTCCATCAATAAGCACGGGGACCCTATTTTGAGTCATAAAAACGGGTGGAGGCATAGGCGGATGTAGTGACAAATGTTCGGCGACCTCACCTCCATTGGCCGCACCACCTAGTTTCCCGGAGGCGGGGAGGTGACGCGTCGACCAAGAGATGGGGAACGGAACCTGCGTGTTGTGGGAGCGTCAAGCTTCGCACGGAGGAAGGCGAGTCGTTGCGTAAATTCCGGTGGAAATTGCGTCCTACATGTGTATCACTGTGGGTCGTTTGCTGGAAGCCGTCCCCAACGTACGCGTCCCGCATTGAACGCATATCACCGCGCCAGCGGTTTTGTCGAGAAGAAGGTGATGGTCCTTCGTAGTAGCGTTGCTGGGGGCGACGCCTTTGACCACAGAATCGAGCCACATGTCCACGGAAACCGCAGTTATAGCACAGAGCGGCCTCACGCACGTCGCCAAACCTTCCACGAGGCGCCATGTGCCCATGATCGTCCCACGAAGACACCATTGTAGGTGGTTGGCGGGAGGCGTTCTGGAAACCACGGCGATGATGTAAGTTGTCGGTTGGGGGCGCTGGTGCTCTTGATTGGGGCACATCATATAGCGTGGCATCAACGGCAGCACACATTGCGTCGTATGGCGGGGAGGTGTTGATAGCAGGTGCTCTCGGCGGGTTGACAACATCACGTCGTCCAAGTTCTTCGCGTACGATTTGCCTGATCATTGAGGCAAGATCACAGGGGGATGTTGGAGGGACGTCGACACTTGCAACGGTGGTGACGTTGGCAAGTCTACCAAATGTGGGAGTGATGCGCCTAGCCTTCAGTGTCTCAAACGTGCGGCAGTGTTGTATTACGTCCGCTACAGACGCCAAGGTGTCCTTGCCGATGAGGAAATTGTAGACATCCTCAGCAACCCCTTTGAGAAGATGCCCTACCTTGTCATCTTCTTTCATGCGTGGGTCTACAGACTTGCACAATTTCAGGATCTCATCAATGTACGTGTTGCATGTTTCACCGGGGACTTGAGCACGCTGCATCAAAGTTTGCTCAGCGCGCTTCTTCATCAATGGGTCCCCGAAGCAGCTCGCTATTTCTCTCTCAAACGCTTCCCAGGTCATTATTGTTTCTTCGTGGTTTTCAAACCACACCAACGCCGTCCCTTGAAGAAACAATCCGACGTTGGACAACCGGGAGGCCGCATCCAAACAGTTGTATTTACTCACACGGTTGAAGTGTTTCAGCCATTCATCGACGTCTTCTCCGACCCTCCCTGAGAAGCTTCGTGGTACCATGTGCCGGGGCCACGCAGCGCCAGACGAAGAGTGCGTGGTGTCGCCGTCAGCAATCGGATCCATAGAGAGCGGTGGTAGACCGGCCAGTCGGCGGCTTCGGCGTAGTTCTTGAGGTAGCGCTTCCGTGATCGTTGGCCTTGGATTGCTTCGCTGTACCCCGCACCTCCACCAATCTTGTTACGGAGCGATGGATGCCTATATTTACAGGAGGTGATCAATGCGAGAGTCCAGGGATCTGGCCGATCACCGCTCGTGCCAACCTCGTTCTCCTCTTCTTCCACGCGCATCCTCAGTATCGTAGCAATATATATATGTATATATATATATATATATATATATATATATATATATATATATATATAGGCAGGCATGGTGGTTGAGTGGCCGTAGTGTTGCATATACCACTAGATCCTCCGTGAGCGGTCACAACGTGCTTTATTTCGACGTTTCGGCCCAGAGTCTGGCTTTCATCAGAATTAAAGGTACAGTTTCTTGGTGCTCAGCTTTACACAATCTCAAATCAGAGGGAAAGAAGAAAGACAAAAGACAGAAAAAAGAAAAAAAGAAAAAAGAAAAAAAAGAGAAAATGACTATAAGGTGGACTCCCCTCAGGCGCCCCCCTTCCACTCTTCCTTCCACATCCCCCTTCATCTCTCTACCCTTTCTGATGTCAGCGGTCTGTGTATGCTTCCTTTCACTAACACATTCTTCCCGACCAGACGGCACCTCCTGGCTCTGGCGGTTCGGTGTGTGGCAAAAAAGAGCTTTTTTAGGAAGTTGTAAACCTCTAACGACTCGGAGCCTCGTCAACATTTCGTCGCAGAAAAGAGTGCCATGTATTGCGGCAGAGGCTAGTAAGCGGGCTTTTTAGGAAGTTTTAAGCCTTTAACTACTCGGCGCCCCGTCAACATTTCGTTGTAGAAAAAGGGGTGCAGCGTAATCCGGCAGAGGCTGGTAAGCGGGCGCATTGCGAATTCCTTGCCCGTTTCTGGATTACGCGTGCAGTAGGGGCCTCCAGGCTGTGCCCTGGCTGTGACAGCATTTAGCTGTCTAGGAGTCCCTGGGCGTCAGGCGTGGTGTTAGTCAAGCAGAAAGACGGGAACCTACGTTTTTACGTCGAGTAGGGCTGCCCGAACGAAACCATGAAGAAGGAAGTGTAAAATTTCTCACGTATAGACGACACCCTGACAGGCACTCGCTCACTGGACTTCATGTCGACTGGTTGTGTCCTCGTGATCTCCGACGTCAGCGTAGCTCTGACCGACTGGGCTGGCCCTATACCATCTCCTGACGCCAATCTTCGACGACAGCGTAGCTCTGCTGAACTGGCCTCGCCCTTCGCCATCTCCTAACGCCGACGAGAGCTCTCGTTGAATGGTGCCCCATCCTCAGACTCCTGCGACCACCTCCATTTTTCCTATCTTCTCCTTATTTCCGTCGTTCACTGCTCCTGCGCCTCGCTCACTCCTTCCTCTCTCTCTTTATCACTTTACCTTTTCATCCTATCCTTTTATTCCCTCCTTTACCCCCCCTCGTGAGCTACTATTGCGGTGTCCTCCCCCTGAGAGACAGTTACGGGGCTAACTTTTCCCTTCTTTTTATTTAAAATCACTTCACTCCCCTGAGTGGACTTCTCAGTGCGAATTTCGATGCAGCTCAAAACCGGCGATTGGCAAATTGAGGTTGACAAGAGAAATAAAAAGATTGCCTGTATCACACCAGAGCACCTGTTCAAGTTGAAGTTCATGCCATTTGGTCACTGCTTGGCGCCTGCTACATTCCAGCGCGTCATGGATACTGTGCTGGCTGAAGTATGAGACTTGCTTCGTGTACTTGGCTGACGTCAGCGCATTTTCCTCGAGCTATGAGGAGCTATGAGGATCTCCATCTCCTTGAGGCAGCACTTCAAACTATCAAGCTCGCTAAACTCGCCTTTAAGCCAGAAAGATGCTGATTTGCGTACAAAGAGCTTTTGTTGCTGGGGTACATGATTAACAAGTCCAGAGTTCGCCCCTTTCAGCGGAAAACAGCTGTCATTATGATTTGCCGCCTACCGAAAAAAAAAGACTTTAAGCCGATTCCTCAGATTATGCGCCTATTGCTGACGTTTCTTCGAGGATTTTCACAGATCATCATCATCATCATCATCAGCCTGACTACGTCCACTGCAGGACAAAGGCCTCTCTCCCATGTTCCACCAGTTAACCCGGTTCTGTGCTTGCTGCTGCCAATTTATACCCGCAAACTTCTTAATGTCATCTGCCCACCTAACCTTCTGTCTCCCCCTAACCCGCTTCCCTTCTCTGGGAATCCAGTTAGTTACCCTTAATGACCAGCGGTTATCCTGTCTGCGCACTACATGCCCGGCCCATGTCCATTTCCTCTTCTTTATTTCAACTATGATATCCTTAACCCCCGCTTGTCCCCTAATCCACTCTGCTCTCTTCTTGTCTCTTAAGGTTACACCTACCAATTTTCTTTCCATTGCTCGCTGCCTCGTCCTCAATTTAGGCTGAACCCTCTTTGTAAGTCTCCAGGTTTCTGCTCCGTAGCTAAGTACCGGCAAGATACAGTTGTTATATACCTTCCTCTTGAGGGATAGTGGCAATCTACCTGTCATAATTTGGGAGTGCTTGCCGAATGTGCTCCACCCCAATCTTATTCTTCTAGTTACTTCAATCTCGTGGTTCGGCTCTGCGGTTATTACCTGCCCTAAGTAGACATAGTCTTTTACAACTTCAAGTGCACTATTACCTATCTCGAAGCGCTGCTCCTTTCCGAGGTCGTTGTACAATACTTTCGTTTTCTGCAGATTAATTTTAAGACCCACCCTTCTGCTCTCCTTGTCTAAATCCGTAATCATGAGTTGCAATTCGTCCCTTGAGTTGCTTTGCAATGCAATGTCATCGGCGAAGCGCAGGTTACTAAGGTATTCTCCATTAACTTTTATCCCTAACTGTTTCCATTCTAGGCTTTTGAAAACCTCCTGTAAGCACGCGGTAAATAGCATTGGGGAGATTGTGTCCCCCTGCCTTACACCCTTCTTGATTGATATTCTGTTGCTTTCTTTATGAAGCACTATGGTAGCAATTGACCCCCTGTAGATTTCTTCCAGAATGTTTATATATAATTCATCTACGCTCTGATTCCGCAGTGTCTGCATGACGGCTGATATTTCTACTGAATCAAACGCTTCTCGTAATCTATGAAGGCTATGTATAGTGGTTGGTTATACTCTGAGCATTTCTCTATTACCTGATTGATATTATGAATGTGGTCAATTGTTGAGTAGGCTGTTTGAAATCCTGCTTCACAGATAGCTGAGTCAATTTCTCACCTTACGAAAACTAACGTGGAGTAAGATAGGAAGTGGAACAAGAGGAGGCATTTCATGTACTTAGACGACACCTGAAGACACCACGCATACTTGTGGATTTCGATCAATACGCCGAAGCAGATGTATGTGCATAGACAATGACGCAAGCACTGTAGGACTGGGTGCTGTCTTTGTGCTAACGAATGACGGCCTTGCAAGTGTTCTCAATATTGCAGAGCTTGCGCGACGACCGGTGATAAGGCTGGAATATTCGAGGGCACATGTACACATGCTGACGCACTTGGCGGATTGTCAGTTGATCGACGGCCGACGCTTTCATCGACGAAACCAGTGCCACTGTGTTGCTGTAATCTGATTTTCCGTTTCCCGGCCACAGGTTCGCCTCAATAAACAGTTTTTATCTTTGACGTACAGCCTGCTGCCTTCGTAAATGTCACAATCACGTGGCTGTGTAAAATGCCTTCGACTCCCGCCGCTCTCTGCTATGACGCAACAGTTACAACGAACATTTTAAAAGCTCAATACGGCACCATTAGCAACTACATGTGATGTGCCACTGCACATCATTGATTTTGATGTGTTTTTTTCGTACAGAAGAAGCTATTGTTAGTGTTATCTACATGTACTCAGCATCATCCTCGACGGTCGTCGTTTGATACAGATGTTTTTTTTATTGTGGAGATTGTGCTGCGTTTAATGGTCATCGAAGTAGCCCCAGATCGGAGTATTTGACATACATTTACCGCGTTCTGTCCTTTCGGTAGCGTGGAAAGGCGTGTTTTAGGAACAAAGATTTTTAGGGGGCTCCCTTTTGTAAACTAGTAATAGTAATAGTAGTAGGCATAGCCAACTACTATTAGACAGCAAAGCAACTATGTAGTTGCTTTGCTTTGTAGTTGCTTTGTATTGTGGCAGAAGTATCACCCACTAGCATTCTTTCCTATGTACCCCCCTTACTCTATGCTCCGTAATAGAGCCTGTAAGGTATTTTAAATAAATAGCCACTTCTAGTTATTTTTAAAATTTTCTCAGTAGAGGCAGCTATTTGTATAGCTTTGCAAACAATAATACTAGATGGTGTTAGTGGTTTTCGTATAGTTGAAGGGCAGACAGATGGACAAATCGAAGAATGCCTCTTCCCACTCATCATTCACTCTATGAATGTGTTTCCACATTCTATATGCAAAGGAGCTCTTTGACTTACGTGTGCAAAGCCGTGCCAACGTGGGTCCTTACGAACGCGTCCCAACGCGTGCTCCTCTCCACAGGTGTTGAAGCGGTACCAAGTAGGTCACGCTGCAGCTACGCGTTGATGCAACGCTTCTCTCACAGTGCGTGCTGACGTCACTCTTTCCCTCGCCTGCAGCGCCCCTGCCGGAGCACCCGCAGCTTCCGCCTCATCCGATCGCTCGCAACGCCTGCAGCAACGGCCGCTCCCTCCAATACCGCCACCGCCGCTTGCTACACTACCGACTCGTTGGTGCTCGAAGAACAATTCGGAACCCGTCGATTATGCTCTTGCTCCAAGTGCATTGCGGTGCGCGTCAGCGCCGTCGCGATCCTCGCTATGTACCTTGCTCTCAACCTGCCGAAGGAAAATGTTCTGCGCTGTCTGGAGGAGACGCTGAGTGCGTCGAGACACGTGAACCCGCACCTCTTACATTCATGGGAAACTTCAACGTTGACATTAGAGGAGGAGGATGAGAATGGCTTGTCAATTACATGAATGACATGTACTCTCTCAAGTGCATGTTGGTGACAGAACGTAAACTACCCACCACGATAAGGGAAGCATGCATCGATCTGGTTTTTGCCAATTTCGGCGTTGAATATCTGCAGGAACATCTCATCGTACGTTTCAACGTTCACAAGGCTGTGATAGTCAAGGTGAAATGTGCGCCAGTTCCAATCCGGCGCCCGTGTCCACTCTGAAGAAACGACAACTACAAAGCCTGGTCCAAGACTTCGATGGAACTTAAAAACGTAACCCGCCTCCCGTGTCTTTGTATTTAAAACAAACGTTTACTCGAGCACACGTTACACTAAATTTTGCGTCGAACCATTCTTCCAGCACCTGCGCCGATGCCCGCTTCTGCCGGGTCGACGCTGTGCGCACCGCTACTGCTTCGCTACGCCTCAGGGTTAATTTTCCTTCGGTAAGATGGATCATAAATTGTAATGAAAATTAAAAAGCGACTAAGGTTCGTGAATGCTTGTTTTGCGTGCCGTGCGAAGAGAAATGAACTCTGTGAGGCGATATGGTAAAAGACACTCGATGTTTATGACAGAACACGGAATATAAAAATAAATACAGAACCAGAAAAAGCATTAAGCCAAATAAGTAACAAGACTGTCTGACCGATTGAGGAAACCAATAAACTCGAGTTCAATGCGGAAAGTTTTAAAACCTACGAAGGCTGAGGTGCAGTGCAGGAGGCGATGGGGAGCAAGGTGTGTATTGATGTGCAACGCTGTAGTGACGATGATGCTCGACGGCGTGGGTGCGAATATGGAGTCATCAACCCGCATCGGAGACGCGATGCTCCACGCGAAGAATAGTCAGCCCGTCCAACAAACAGCCTGCGTCGAGACCCGATGCTTGGCACAATTGTGAGCATTATTCAGGCCACGTCCCTCACTGTGGCGAACGGCTGACCACGGAGACGCCTCGCCGAGATCCGTTACGCCCACTGCAAGGAACAGAACAGTATGCCAGGCCGCGCCCCGAGATGCAATGCTCTTGCCGGCAACGCTGCCCCACCTGGTGGTTGGATGACAGTGGCGTGGACCGGATCCTTGGTCGCCGGCGTCTGACGCTTCAGTACTGCTTTCTTCCGTCTACCGCAGCTTTGCCTCATCCCAAGCCACAAAGCTTACCGCCACGTAAACCTCACACGTGGCCCAAAGGTAACACACCACCTCTATGGGCCACCACAGGTCATCAGCTCATTAGCTGACCTCAGGCTAACAGTTCACTTGAAATCACACGCGCCCATAACTGCATTTTCATCGTCGTCATCGTTTTTGCTCAGCCATCGCAAAAACCCCACAAAAGTGGAAGCTGTTTTAGTAAAACAACTTTTCTGACAATACACAGTGATGATGAACAAATACAACGGATGATTGTTTTGTCATATATCTGGAGGTGACACAACAATTGAAAGCCCGATTCATTCCTAAAATAACACAGCCCAAAAGAACGACAACTTTTCAAACTGTACATATATACAGACAGGTAAAACCAACAACAGTACAAGATTTCATCTTTTCTTGTACTATACATTAGGAGAGCTGGAATACACCAGGGGTTTTTCCTACCTTCTTCTGTGAACACTTCCTTCTTCTGTGAACAGAACGAATGAATGATTTCAACTGGCCAGAAACTTTCAAAATCAAGCTTTTACAAGCTAATGTTTCAGCAATTCTAACAAACTTGTGGCACTTTCCTTCAGCGTGATAGTGAGCTTCAGTGGCTCAATGAATGCTACTTCTAGGTAGGATACCTCACTTTTTTTTTCCAGCTCGCATCATTTACGCATGTCACTAGTATTTGACTCAAGTGTTTCTGAAGATAACATCGTGCAATGAACACTGAATTCCAATGCGCCAAACTTGTGTCTAAACCAATGGTCCCAAAGTGGTTGTTCTGTTCTACCAAAATATAATGATTGCAGGCGGAGCTACCCTCAGAGCATCTGCTATGCCCTAACAAATAATAGAATTTTTATTATCCGACATTTCGATTCCAGCAACTCATTCAGTCTCCTATTATAAGTGGTGTGCCCTCACTCTGTTTTACCAGAGACTGAGTTTATCAAGTCCAGCTGACTTGATGGTCCATAATTTTTGTAGGGGCAAAGCTCCTTATGCCGTGGGTCGTGCATCCGCGGTGTATGTATGTAGTAGTAGTAGTTGTTGTTGTTGCAGTTATAGTCATCGTCGTAGTAGTATATGGCCACCTCTCGTTTAGTCCTTGGAATGTCCGCTGGATGGTGGTACATCCACAGACCCTATCGCTCTTTGCAGACACAGGGGCTAGATAGCTTCCATTTCAGTGTGCCGGCTTAGCCTGGTAGTATTGGTGAGAAATAGAAGCCTTAACGATTAGCCATTTTATTTTGAAAAGTATATACTGGTGTAAGGTAAAATATTTTCTAAACACTTTTTTGCGCTAGATACAACGTTTTAGAAGTTAGTCCTTAACTATGAGCACCTCCTTCTTACCTAGAAGCGGAACAACAATCTTCCATTACTCTAGCACGACTTAAAACAAAAAATTTCTGCTTCGGTGTTAAAGAGTAATTAATGAAGTGACCGAAAGTTTCTTGGGTAGCAGCACCGGCTGCTGTTATTACTATGTTAAAACCTACCTATAAAGCGAATATGATGAGTATATATGATGAACAAAATCCTAGATGGTGGTACTTGGAGTGTTTTCTTGGTGTGTTTACGACGACGAAAACACTGAGGAATATCAAAAGGTGGCGATTCACAGCGTGGTGAATAATTTTTGGTCGGATCCTCTTCTGAGCAAGGATTCTGAAATCTATGTTGGACCGAGCAGCAACGACGCAGCTGGAGACGCACATTTAGGCCACGCTGGCTGGTAAGACATGTGAAAACCACTGACCTTCAATAAAAAGGCTGGGCAACGCATCACCGCTCTTCCCCACGAACGCTTGTGAATGCACCGGAATGTCCTTTTGCTGTCCCGGAAGTTGGCGTTTAAGGTGCCTAATTCAAATATTATCTTGTGGATGTTGTTGTTGTGATCGCCATTTTTGTGTCTTTTCTAATATAACATTCTTGTGGTCAACGAACTCTACACAAAAAATTAGACACGCCATACGGCGTCTCTAATTTTTTTGACAGAGTGCTGTAACTACAGCTAGTGCATACAAAAACGCAACAATTAGGCATCACTTGAAACGCCGCCTAACGCTACAGAAAAAAAATGGCAGATCCCACGTACAGTGGGAATCGCTGATATGCGACGCACGAGTGAGGAAGCTTGATATGTCACTTTAAAATCAGCCCAACAATAGGAGGCGGAGTTAAATGTGGCCGTACGTGACTTTCATGTCATGATTATCACGTTCGGACGTGTCATTTACCCTCATCATCTATTCATGTTACGTAATACCAAATTTGGTATATAATTAGCTAGCGAAATGGCCACGAGCACGCTATGAGTGTAGCATGTAGTAATGTTTAACATGACACAAATGTCAGGATTATCAAGTTTGGATGTGTTACATACCTTCTCAGTCCATTCACGACCCGTAATACCAAACTTGGTATATATGAAGCAAGCGAAACGGTGCCGAGCGCACGTAACGTTCACGCGCGCTCTTCGCTGAGCTCAGGGACGCTACGCTAGCAAAACGCGATCACTATGTTGTATGACACTGCGCGACCAGCGTCTGTCAGCGAGGACCGACGGCAACCAGCTTGAAATGGGACATGCTGCATTTCGCGCCAACAACGTTACCTAGACAGCACCGCGTCTGCTTAGCTTCGTGATGAAAGGATGCCGCGCGCGCTCAAACGCGCATGCTTCAAAGCAACGCACCGCGGCGCGCCTTAAGTATATGCCAGGAAGATCGGCGCCTGGCGTGGCATCACCAGAGTGACGCGAGAAAATGAACGCTGGCGCGCACGCGCGCCGGTTCACGTCGAAGTGTTTTGGCGCCCTGAGTGTGGCACGTAGTTATCATCTTACATGACATGCATCATATGATTACCATGTTTGCACCAGTCACATACCTTCGCCATTATTTCACGTGACGGAATACGAAATCTGGCATATGTGAAGCTAGCAAAATGGCCGCGAACACATCATGAGTGTGGCATGTAGTCTTGTTGTTACATGCTACGCATATCATGATTAATATGTTTGGACGTGTCATTAACATATGTCAGCCGTTCGCATCACATAAACGCAAATTTGGTACTTTTAAATCTAGCGAAACGGCCGCCAGCGCATCATGAGTGTGGCAGTTAGTCAAGTGGTTACATGACACGCATCTCATGGTTATCATGTTTGGATAGTAACATACCTTCGTCATCCATTCACGTCCCGTATTACCAACTTTGGTGTATGTGAAGTTAGTGAAACGACCGCGAGCGCATCATGAGTGTGGCTGTAGTCATGGTGTTACATAACACGCGTTTCAGGATTATCATGTGTGCACCAGTCACATGCCTTCGTCATCCATTCATGTCACGTATTACCAAATTTGGTGTATGTGAAGCTACCGAAAGACCGCGATTGCATCGTGAGTGTGACGTGTAGTCATGTTCTTACATGAGACGCGTCTCATTATTATCATTTTTGAACCAGTCATATACATTCGCCATCCATCACGTCCCATAATGCCAAGTTTGGTGCATGTGAAGCTAGCGAAACGACAGCGAGCGTACCTTGAGCGTGGTGCATAGTCATGAATCATGACTTACATGACATGCATGTCGTGACTTTCACGTTATGGTCTGTCACTTGTGTTCGCCATGCAATCATGTCATACCATGCCAATTTCACAACAAGTCATGTGAACGAAACCACCGCTAGAGCAGCAAGACCATGAAATATAAATCATGACATTCATGACATAAATATTATGATAGTTATGTTATGACTACTCAATTATGCTCTTCATACAGTCATGTTATGCCATACAAAATTCGGTATTGATACCAATAACGAAAGGGTCAAGAGAGCTAAAAGTCGTATGCGGCTAGATAGATAGATAGATAGATAGATAGATAGATAGATAGATAGATAAATGGATAGATAGATAGATAGATAGATAGATGATACGCTCAAAGTTGCTGAAGCTCGCTAAGAAATACTTTGCATTTAAATTGACAGACACCGTCGTGACGCCGTCCGAATATGGCAGAGTGCTTTAGTTTTCAATTAGTGCATACCACAAACCCTACGATGAGGCATCACTTAAAACGCTACATTTATTGCATACAACAAACCCTATGATCAGTCATTACTTGGAACGCAGAACGAAACGAGCAATCAGTGCAATAATAATAATAATAATAATAATAATAATAATAATAATAGCGAGAGGTACAAAGGCTTGTAAGAGATATCAGAAATAAAATAGCAGCGTTGGAATGACATTGCGAAGATGAGTTTTCCGGGCGAAGCTCCGAATGCTGTGGGTCAAGTGCCCGCGATTTACGTAGTAGTAGTAGTAGTAGTAGTAGTAGTAGTAGTAGTAGTAGTAGTAGTAGCAGTAGTAGTAGGTAGCCATCAATATGGCCATACTAGAGGAGTGGCACGCGCGCATCTTTTTGAATTGAGGAGGAAACCCGCACACTGTAATTATAAATAGAAAGATATTTTTTCTGATAAAGTATCCTAAAGAGGTGAGAATCGGTTACCTATTATCCAATAACATTTGCCTTGAATTTGATGCTTACTAAAAAAAATCTTGTCTCACGAAGACGCACTTTAAGCAATATCTGACCAGCAAGGGTGGCCGCGTTAAACTCGCTGGGCGTAGCCTCCTTGGTTTTAGCAAGTGCGCCGCTGCACAGGCAGTATTGTAGACTAGTAGGCAGTATGGTAAACACGTTGGTTTAGCGATGGTTGGGGAGCAGTGCCATGAATACGGTGAACTAGTATATAACCATGAACTAGAGGCAGTAAAATGTTGGATGTAGACACGATGCGCAGTCCGTAAGACAGCGTGTGCGTGCTACCTCTCGTTTAGTGTTTGGAATGTCTGCTGTATGGCGGTACTTCTATACGCTCAATATATGATGAAAATATGCGAGACGGTGGTATTATAGTTTTCACTAGAAGGACAAACTGACAGACAGATGGATGCACGGACGGACACTTGTATAAAAGGACGGACGGATGGAGTTGGATGTAGACACGAAGCGCAGTCCGTAAGACAGCGTGTGCGTGCTACCTCTCGTTTAGTGTTTGGAATGTCTGCTGTATGGCGGTACTTCTATATGCTCAATATATGATAAAAATATGCAAGACGGTGGTATTGTGGTTTTCACTAGAAGGACGGACGGACAGACAGACGGATGCACGGACGGACACTTGTATTGATGGAGGGACAGAGGGAAGCGTGGACGGAGGCACGGATGCACGATTGAATGGACGGATGGACAGAAGCAGGAGCGAAAGGACGGACGGACGCTTCGCCCACACATCGTCTTGCACTCGTGGATATGCCGTGATATTTTGGAACTGAGTGCTGAAAACATGACTCTGCAAAATGGTCACTGCCAAGCCTTCTTTCTGGAGACGGCGTGCAGTTGTCCCTCTTTTAGTTGCCGACCCACTTCTCATATATTTGAGGCGTCTAGATTGGGAAACTGCATATAAAAACAGCTTCAACACGCTTTGTTAAAAAAAGGTGATCAACTACCATGATTTCCTTGCATATTGCGCAAAAAGTAATGTAACTTTGAGGTGCTAAGGCGTGAATTGTCATTTTCTGTGGACTCATAGTTTACTGCGCTTCAGGCTGGCGTTTCGTTAAAGAGAAAAAAAAATCTAGCGCCAGCATCAGGCGTCTAATTAGACGGTGGCTTCCGGGACACAACGATGGCTTCCGGTGGCTTCAGCCGTGTGTGCCCGATGCACCATCAAGCTCCGCGTAGTAAAGATCAGAGACGAAAACTACCGGCGTGTTACTTGTTCGTTATGCCCATAGCTTCAAATAGTCACTTTCGCGCTCACTACTCCACTACAAATCACCCGAAGCGGCAAAAATAATATGCAGGATTCACATGAACGCGCTGCACAAAGTAAGGGAAATAAAGCAAGTTAGGCCATTGACGACGCCACCAGAAGGTACCAAATGTAGACACCACTATAACACTAAATTGTCGACGTCATCGCTGCTCTCTCAAAGTTACATGGCAGCTGGGGCGTAGTCAAGACGCTTTCTGGAGATGTCAAAATAGTGTGGACGCCTCAAGGCCGAAAACGCGCCAATGGGCCTTGACCGCTCTTTGCGCTCGCAACAGAATAACTTCTCTGTAACAGAAGCGATTGATACTCCACTAGACAACTCATGTGTACCAAGCAATCGCAATAACGCCACATCTCGAGTTCGAAATTTCGTGCCACTGCTCCTTTAAAGAAGTTTGTGGTAGAGAGAGAGAATAAACTTCACTTCAATGAGACAATTCGTTTTATTCTCGAATAAAATCCTTTATTAGAGCCCTACTGGCCGCGGCGGCTCAGCGGGCCTGATTTAGGGTCACCGTTGGCTTCCCGGCGTTCACTCAGAAAGACGTGCCTCTCAAGACCAGATTGTTAGTGTTTTGCGTGAACACGCCATCTGAGATACTACGTGGACTCGTCGATCTGTACGATCGTACTTGATGCGCGGAATTGTGGCTATGTGGACGCGACGCCAAAGGCATATCCCTGTTGTGTATAGTTGAGGTAAAATCGCGTGTAGTCTTGAAATGTATCGTGACTTGTTGGCCTGAAAGCGGTGCCAGTCCCAGGTTTCCTGGCTGCTCAAGTTGGGGGTGCAGAGGGCCGCACTTTCGCCTTATAAGGTTATGGTTTTCTGAGATCTGCCTACTTCTAGAGGCGAAGCATCTCTTTGACAAATCTGTGTAACACTGTTTCTCCGTTCGCACCTCCAACATCGGCGAGGATGTTAGAGTGGTGCAAAGTAGCTCACGCCCTCCTAGTAGTGCACGGCGACGTCTCTCCCTCGCCTCCCATGCCCTAGCCGCGTGTCAGTTCTCTCTCGCCTCCGCCTCTCCCTTGCTCGCAATGCTCGAGCCCACTTCGGCATCGTCTCACCCGCGCGCTCTATCTTCATCTGTCGGCGAGAAGAAGCCGTGAGCCGGCAGGTGCGCGCGCGCCTAGAAAATCTGGCGGCGCCGACACTGTGAAGATCGCGCAGCTCCTTCCTGCGTGTTCGTAACGACGGGCGGCACGCCGTCACAGCATGCTTCATGCGCGTACCTTTCGCTGCACTCGTGGCGTTGCGAAAGTTATCGAAGCCGATCGTGTTTGCGAATGGCGACGTCCACAAAGATGAGGTGCGGGCCAGGGAAACCGAACGCAAGCGTCGGCAGCGAAAGACCTGCAAAACTGACAAGGTGCGAGTCAAGAACAACACCATTCACTTTCCAGAATACAGACGGCACGCGGGTAACACCAACGAGGCGCGAGCCAAGGAAGCTGAGCGCAAGCGTTTTCAACACGTCCCGCCTCCTGTGTCTTTGCGTTTCAAACAAACGTTGACTTGAGTAAGTGCTAAACAGAATTTCGCTTCAAACCAATTTTCCAGCACCCGCGTCGGCCCCCGTTCCAACAGGGCCAACGCCGTATGCCCCGCTGCCGCTTCGCATCTTATCAGGGTTCCCTTCGGGGAGATGGTCCATAGCTTTTATGTTGTGTATCTAATGAGGGCTTGAGAGGTGCCCTGAGGATGTTCCTAGGCCTCGGCCAGGAAGTCCGTAAGCCACGCAGTTTGTCTTTTTGTTCCCCTTAATGCCCAGATGGTCTGGGCACCAGGCGACGCTCTATACTTCCATCAGCGTAAGCCCCAAAATTTATATGATGCATGTTAAGATACAAGCAACAGGAAGCTTGTGAGTGTGTAAATAATACGTTGAATGTCTTCTCCTTTCTGTCTCTGTGATTTCCAAGACTGTAGATGTTGCCTGTGTAGTTGTGCTGGATCTCGTGCGTATAAACGCGCTGGCCACGACTTTGTTTTGACTAGTCACTGCCACTACATAGGCTTGTTGTATGGGGTCTTGAGATATACTGGTGTAGAGACTCGCGTCGGTAAAATAAGTGTCAAGGTAACCAGCTTTGTGAAAAATTTTTGTGAGTGCACTTGTCGGTGTTTTAGATGCGAAGCAGCTCTTTGACTAGCCTGTGTAACCCTGTGCCTCCACATCGGGATGGTGCTAAGTAGGCCACGCCTTCCCTCACAGTGTGCAAGCGTGACGCCATTCTCTGTTGCCGCTCGCCGCATGTCATCGCACTCGCTTCCCTCTCTCCACCGCCCGCAACTCTCGAGCCCACTCCTGACATTGGCTGGCTGGCTGGCTGGCTGGATGAATGGATGGATGGATGGATGGATGGATGGATGGATGGATGGATGGACGGATGGATGGATGGATGGATGGATGGATGGATGGATGGATGGATGGATGAATGGATGGATGGATGGATGGATGGATGGATGGATGGATGGATTCGGCTGTACACCCTAGATCAGGCGGTGGCTAGCGCCACCAAGCCGTAATACTTAATGAACCAAAAAGTAGATTTATTTTTTTCCTTTAAATGGTGAGGTTGAGGATTCGTACTTTGCATTGAAAGGTTTATTTTCACTCGTGCCTTGACTTTAGCCACCAATCAGATAACCTCCTTCCAGTTATTTCTGTCCGCCTAAAGTTTATTTTGCCCTCTCTGTCCCTAAACCCCAGTGCTTTGAAAAACTCTGCGCCATCATCCTGAACTATAGGGTGAAGCCCTTTACAGAACATTATCAAGTGTTCAGCAGTTTCTTCTTCCTCTCCACACGCGCGGCCTACCGTGTCGACCGCTTCGTATTTGTCCCGATATGTCTTGGTTCGCAATACTCCCGCCCTGGACTCAAAAAGTAGAGAACTGCCCCGAGTATTATCATTGATCTTTTCATTGGCAATTTCCAGCTTAAAAGTGTGACAGATCTCTAGTGCGGACTTCTTAATCATGCCGATTCTCCACATATCGGTCTCAGCTTCCTTCACCTGCTTCTTAGTCGATAATTCTTTTTGCTTTGGCCCCCTGCTGTTTTTTAAGTATTTACCAGTCAATTTTCTGGTTCTATTCCTCCATATTGTATCGACGTTCGTCATGTACAAACAGCTGAATATCTTCCTAGCCCGACGCTTCTCCCCCATTTCTCTCAATTGCGGCTCAAATTTTATGTTGCTGCTAGCTTCCCTGCCCTCAAATGATGTCCATCGCATATCACTTTGTACTACCTGATTTGGTGTATTCCCGTGAGCTCCTAAGGCAAGCCTACCTATTTCACGTTGCTTAATTTCTAGTCTTGCTTGAACTTCTGATCTCGTGCACAAGCTGCATTGCCGAACGTCAGTCCAGGAACAATGACCCCTTTCCATTTTCCTCTCAGAACATCATACCTATTGTGATTCAACAGTGCCCTGTTTTTCATTACCGCTGCATTCCTTTTACCTTTAGTCGGCACGTATATTTCATGTTCCCTTAGGTACTCGGCCCCATTCCTTATCCATAAGCCCTGATATTTGTATTTATTTGTTATCTCCAGCGTAACCTTCTGTATTCTAAGCTCAGTACCTTCATTGTCAATAAAAATCATGACTGCTGATTTTTCTTTACTGAATCTGAAATCTAACCCTTCTTCCTCATTACCGCAGATGTCCACCAATCTCTGCAAGTCTTCCTTGTTGTCAGCCATTAGCACTATATCATCTGCGTACATCAATGCTGGTAGTGCCTGTTCAATGCGTTTTCCTTGTTTGACGAAAGAGGTTGAAGCCCAGCCCACTTCCCTCTAATTTGGCCTCTACTCCTTGTAGGTACATCATGAATAATAAGGGTGACATGGGACACCCCTGCCTAAGCCCCCATTTAACCTCTGCAGGCTTGGATACCTGTTTTTCCCACTTTATAACTACCTTGTTATCTTTATAGATATCCTTTAAAAGATTAGTGACTACAACGTCCACGCCTAGTGTGTCCAGTATTTCCCACAATTCCTCTTGAACCACGGTATCGTACGCCCCCTTGATATTCAAAATTGCTAGCCAGAGCAGCCTGTGTTCCTTTTCTGCTATTTCGATACACTACTTCAGTGAGAACAGATTGCCTTCCAAACTCCTGTGTTTCCGAAACCAATTCTGCAGTTCTTCCAGCACCTTCTCATCCTCTATCCAAGCTTTCAGTCTTTCCTTTATAATCTGCGTCACCGGCCTGTAGACCACTGATGTCACTGTTATAGGGCGTTAGTTGTTTATGTTAGCTTTGTCCCCCTCTCTTTTATAGATCATGCTCATCCTGCTAAGTTTCAATCCATCAGGAACTTCCCCACCGATTATTATTTTGCTCACTGCCTCTTTCAAAGCTTGCTTAGACTTCGGCCCTAATGTTTTTATCAGCATAAGTGGGAAGCCATCTGGTCCCTTGATGTACTACTAGGAACCCTTTTCTCAGCCCCTTCCCTTTCTCGTTGTGAAAATGAACCATTGCGCCACTTGATTTATCCTTGTCTATTGTGGTGCATAAAGCACTTCTTTGTAGAAGTTTTTTTGTCACCCTTTTCTTATATCTTTAGTAGCTTCGTCCCGTTCTAGCCCAGCACCTTGAACTGTAGCTATAAACCTCGGCTCCAGGCTTGTCTCATTTCGTAGGCAGTTTAGTTGGTTCCGAAATTTTGCAGCTGCCTTTCTATCTTTTTTATGTACTTCTGCCAGCCACTGAGCTCCCTTTCTTCTAATCTTCTAATCTTCGTGACATTCTTAGCTGAAATGATGTTTTTCCTTTCTATGCTTTTTTTCTCGCTTGTACAGTTCCTGGTGCTTCTTGAATATGTCAGTGTAACCAGTGCATTAGGTAATATAACATTTTTGTGTACAACTGCCTTGCGTAGGTTGTGTTTCTATACTCTTCATGTATCATTAGAGAATATCTGCTGTCGCTCATTCTCGCTTGTAAGTGCAAGTGTATCTATTGTGTACTTGGTTGTACATGTATTTCTTGTGTATCTTGTTTGCCCTCATGCAATGGTCCCCTTTGAGACTGGCAGTATGTAAAAATGTATAAATAAATAAATGTAGCTGCCAGTTCATTCCGGACGATTATCGCAACAATAGGGTTGTTTGGATCTATGTAAAGACTGTAGCTTGCAACAATAGAACTGGCTCTAACTTTTTTATGCTAAGCAGATTATGACTGGAAGAATCTGCGCCACCTTTATGTACACTATGAGTGTGGCGTGCTTGTTGTGCCGGGAATGATAGTTCCAGGACCGTATATAATAGAATACTCTCTTGCGCCTTTTTCAGGTAATTGCCATGATTTGATGAGGTAGTTGTAGGTTCAGGGTCAGAGGTAAGCATGCTTTTGTCGTCGGACTTCTAGGACCATTTATGACTCTGCTGTGGTCTGCTCTTCAATGATTTCTTGAGAGTTACATGAACACATCACTTCGGTTCTTCAGTTCCGACAAAAAAACTGCTTCATTGGTGTCCCAGGTTGCTGCAGAATATGCCATTGCATTTGCTGCAGTTGTTGTAGAGTGAAGTTTGTTGCTGGTTTTGTGCTTCTGTATTGTCTACATCAACTTGCGGCATTGTCGATTGTGGTTAGATGTGCTGATTGTCTCGTGGCTGGTCGCTTGGGTTGCTCGTGAGACATTGTGAGGCCTGTGCTGCAGACTTTGGTGATATTACCATTATATGGCAAACTTATTTTTTCAAAAACACTATTTTGTTCTATTATTTGACTAGGCGTTGCTTGAGTTGTTTGTTTTGTGCAAACACTGGTAGATAGTGTGCCTTTTTGTGCGATTGGGATAGTACATGCAGATTTGATAGAGATTTCGGAGTCATGGCTTCCGCCCGGCTTACCGAAAGCGACGAACCCTGTTGGGTGTGTCCTTGATTCCCATCGCTGCTTTTCGTGCCCCTTACGGAAGGACTGGGGTGGAGGTTGTGTCGAGGCGATGCTGCTGTGCTCCTCTTGGGTGGCGAGAACAGCGTTCGGCCCAGAGATAGTGAATGCCAATTCCAAGCATCCTTGTCGTCGGCCGATTTGCAGGCGTCTTCTTTTTTTTCGGAGGAAAACCAGTTGATGTATTTAGACCTTGGGGGGTCATTGGTATTGTCCTGGAGGATGTTATTGTCGTGGCCTGCTTGTATTAAGGGATATTTTGGTTTCCGTGGCTTAAGTCTATGTTTACAAGTTGCATAACCTGTGAGAAGATCTTCCACGCATGATGCACAACTGATAGAACACTGGTGTTCATCTGTAGAATTGTTCAGCCCATACAGCCACCAAAGAGAGCTTTCCTGGTTTGGCCAAATATCCGTGTGGTGTCTTTTTTCTCTCTGCATAACATTCTGGTTGGATTCGTAGGTTGCAAGTGGTAGCAACAGTGTTCACCTCCCTAATATAAAGGTGGTAATAGGTAACCCTGGTACGAAAAATGTAATTGCTGCGCTTTTCGTTGTGCCAATCATTCTGGCAGTGATGATCTCCACGGTATGCGTTCTCACATGTAGGTGAGCCACAAGCGTTTCGGTAGAGGTGTTCATTGGTACGCCGTGAATCACCCTTCTGAAAGTTTAGCGTCTGTTTGCAGCAAAAGGCACGAATGGCGTGAGCTCTGCTCTCAGCGCAACGGTGTGCATGAGATGCAGTTTTTCCGGATCTTCTTCATATTTAGAAGACGGAATTTCTATGTTTGACCCTGGATTAATTCAAAGGCCGAATTGGTCACGTCTGAATACAGTTTGACATGCATCGATGATTGCTTCCGCATGCATGGGAGTCAGATACTTTCTCAGCAGGAGGTCCTGGTTTGGCAGATTGATAATCTTGTAATGATCTCTCGGTAGTGGTGGTAGTTCTTGAAATTTCTTCAATGTTGACGTGCCTGTCCGAAATTGGTCTTGGAGCCCTGCGTTACTGCACCTACGTTCCAGTGCCTCTTGCTTGCGTTGTTTGGTAAATTTCACTGCCTGCCAGCTAGCCTCCTTTTCTGTATGCGACTGACGGTCAGTAGCGTCTCGACTTACTGTGTAACCGTCAACCATTGGGACGTCAGCTGTATTATCCAGATTTAGGCGGTGGTAATGTTGGTCAGTCACCGCGTCGACAGCCATGGCTAGATGAAGCTTTAAAGCGGGCATCCCCAGCGTCAGTGCAGCTGCCTGCAGCTCTTCATGGGTGCACGTTAAAAAAACGCAGGTGGTCAAATTTTGCGGAGCCCTCCACAACAGCGTCTCTCATAATCATATGGTGGTTATGAGACGTTAAACCCAAAATATCATCAAGCAGCTCTTCAGGTTAGCGTTTCAGAAGCGTCCTAGATGGTTGAGAGAGTTCAAGTCTTTTGGTACCTCTAAGTCGCAGGAAATTCATTTGGAGGGTGCCCAGATGCCCGTAAACATTGTGAGGCTGATAACAACAATTGCAGGCCGTATTAGGCAGAAAAACCACTGAAGAACCAGAAAAGGCCAGAGCGCTTCCACACTACTTCAAACCTCAGGGCAGTCTTCTCTTGTGGTAGAAGCACTGCATAACCTGCGACATTTTGTTTCGTCAGAGTGGTTTATTTTGCGGTGGCATTCTTGTGAGACAAATATGCACACGTATTACAGTGCTGTAATCACGGGTACCCTTTGTCCGCACAACACTGAAATATGTGCTTATGTACTTTTACAGGACGACAAGGCATGAGACACAATATATACATGTTCGCAAGGTCATTATTCATATAAATATGTACATGTAGAGACAAAATAATGGTGTATATACTTGCCATGTGTACTTCTGCAAAGAAAACAACAATCAAGACCATAGCCCCGCGGGTATTTGTCGATCGCATGTGACTGTGAGCAATGTACTGTGCGCAGAGGAGATCGCCATATCTATAGTTTCACATGTGATGGCAGGAAGGCACCGTTCGTCTGGCAGTAGGTGCCGCAACGTCATTTGTGTTGAGTCAAACACGTCGTCACTGGCACAAACTGTGTGGCCATTTTTGCAACTGTGGCCACCTCGTCATGCGTGTACGTCCTCCAGGCAAACTTCCTGAAGTCGTCATAGAAAGTAAAGTGATCTGAGGGTCAATGCAGAGGTCTCCAGTCAGCTTTCATGATGGTGTGGAGAGTACGCCGTCAATCTATTTGGCATTGCTGAAATGTACACTGCGATGAAACTGACATGATGCAGGTCATCGGCGGTGTCGCAAGCTTCAGCGACGCTTGGATAGCATCCGGTGCCGCAGCTCTATGTGGCAAATCAAAATGAGTTGTCTTACAGCACTGCCGAGGATGTCAGACTCTGCTCACTCAAATGGAAAGCACTTCTTAGCCAGCTTCGGCGACTTTGAGCATATCTATCTATCTATCTATCTATCTATCTATCTATCCATCTATCTCAATCTCTATCTACCTATCTATCTATCCATCAATCTATCTATCTATCTATCAATCTAATTATCTATTGATTACCTGTTCTAGATCTTGGCCCTTGGTTGAAGATAAATACAAGTGTATATATTTATACCTATATATTGACTCTCTGACTCCGTCTTCATACCTGCTAAGCTGCTTGATAAGTCTAAGTGTGCTCGACGGGTGACGTTGCAAGTTTTCTGACTCGCGCTGCTTGGCCCCTGTGTCACCCGTTTTTGCGTCACAAGATGCAGCAGCCTCGGGGCCAGTGATGCGACTCCCTTTTTGCTGCAGCACGCACTCTTTGCGACTGCGCTCCTTGGCTTCTTCGCTCTCGGCCACGCTTGACGCAGATGTGTTACGTCCATCTCGCTCCTGGACTTCGTTAGCTTGGTCCACACTCGAGGCGTCACTTTGCGACCCTGTAAGAAAATGAACACAAAATTCAACCAGTTGTTCGCCCATCTACAGTATAGGTAATAATCACCGAGTCTTGAATTTCTCACTTATACGACTGAGGAATATTATGGCTTTAGGAAATTTTATATGAATCATGTGAGTTGCAATGAGGTCTTGAGATGCTCACATACATTGTTTAGGAAGGAAGGTTTGAATTTATATAGCACTAGAACGTTGATTGATTGACATATTGATGTCTTGATTACATGTAAGATTTAACGTCCCAAAACCACCATATCAGAGACTCCGTAGTGAAGGGCTCCTGAAATTTCAACCACCCATGGTTCTATACCGGGCACCCAAATCTAAGCACACGGGCCTACAATACACGGCCACAAAGACTACAGCTGCATTTTCGCCTCCATCGAAACTGCAACTGCCACAACCGGGATTCAATTCCGTGACATGCGGGTTAGCAGCCGAGTACTTTATTCACTAGGCCACCGCGGCGGGGTGACTTTAATTGAGCACTCTGTCGTGTTCGTTTTGTGAAACAGTTTGTTTCTTGAGCTGTTGTGGCAGTTTATATATCTTTTAACACGAGAGATCTTTTTTGCCCGAGTCCCCCAAAATTTTCCTGACGTATTTTCATCCCGAATATTACGCAGGTAAAATGCACTATAACGGATAACAAAGTAAAATTGGAATTTTGTTAACATAACCCGACTAACCTGGAATCGAACTCCGACCCCTTGGTCTGACACAATTATTGCTGGGTGCTGTGCCCACTGCGCCACAAGTCTGGAGCTCCCAGAACGCGGCTTATGATCTCTCAAACACTTTCATTTGCACAGTGCTAGTGGTATGCGAGACGGTGTCACCGTCTTTGAGCTGTGAAGCATAGCATCGTGACACTAAGGAGTGCCGACAGGGAGCAGCGATTCAGTGACGACGTAGCTCAGGCATGGCCTCCGCGATGATCGCCAGCAGAGCTGGTTGTGGAGACCAGGGTTCGGACGCCTCGGTGCCAATGATAAATGCTCACAATGCTGCCTTCGAGGATGTGCGGCGTATAACTGATATGTTTGCCTTGCACGTTGAGTTATTGTGTGACATTCCGCTTTCGCAGTGGTGCACCTTTTACAGGCACCGACGGTCTTTATAAATTATTCATGGGAATTAACGTTTAAAAAGCACAATATGCTTAAGAAAAACGCGCATTGAAGGGCTGTCTAACATAATGGGGGACAATTTCACATGCATCAAAAATTAGGAATATATGAACAAAGCCCTAAAATCATGTACACAAGACAAGTATGGCGAGCGCATGCACACACTGGTAACTAGTACATTATTTTGATAGCAATTACATGGACACTCTTAGCTGGATTTTGCCACCGGCGTCACTCACCCAATATGTGTACGTATCTATATGTATTAAAGTGCAAGAGAGAGAAAAAAACAAGAAAAAGACTACGGCCCGTGAAATCGAACTTCGGTCCTTTCAATCGTGAGCGTGAGGAGCTAATTGCGCCATTGAGAAGCAAGTTCTTCAGCGTTTAAACGGCAAGCAATTTTATCTACCAGTTATATCTACCAGAAGAACCTGCTTCAACGTTTAAACGGCAAGATGTTTATAACTACCAGTTAACGTTTGTTGTCTTTGACCTCGTAAAAAATAACAGTTTACTCACACCTAATAGAACACGTGCCACACAGGCTACACTCAAACGCCACGTAGGGTACTAAACGCCACACATGCCAAACTGGACGAGTATCTCCCAGTCACGTCATCGTGCTCTTTCGCAATTGCTACAAAAGGTACGTGCATTTGTAACATTCGGCCATCTTTAAACGACTTCACGTCCTCGTTAAGGTTGTCTCGATAACGTTCGTCACTGATTCTCCCTAAAAATGTTCGGCCATCCTATTCAACTACTCACTAAATGACACATTATGGGAACAAAAACAAAATGACACAGAAGTACGCGTAAAACTTTTCAAGGCTCACAAAAGTTTGATCATTCGTATCACAAAACTTTCAAGGCAAATGGCGTACATTCCAGCCATCTCGACTGGCTTGACCTCGGGGAAAGGCACAAAACGCCTGATGCTGGTGTGCTCTTGCCCAGACTTTGGCTTCGATGCTAGGTCCAACTCGGGCTTCAGATTTTGACCCGTCTGCGGTGAAGCTTCCTGTGGATTCGCTCTGGCGTTTGCAGTTTTCTCGGTGTCGTCTAGTCCTATTGTCTTTAGATCAGTATCTTCCTTTGCGTCGGTCCGGGGCTGTTCATTCTCGTTTCTTTTCGTCTGCTCTACCGCAATTTTTTCCGATTCTTCCGGTAGCTTGTCTTCCATATCATTATCTTGGCTTGGTTGCTCTTCTGGCTTTTTGTGTTCGGACACCGCGCCTTCCCCCTGCTTATCCTTATGTCTCGCCCTTTGTCCCTGGGCTGCTTCTTCGTCAGCTTCATTTTCTTGTCTTCTTCGCCACAATGTCCTGCTGTTTCTATCGTCGTTACGAGTTTCTCCTCACTCTTTTCTTCCGTAGCACCAGGTTGCAAGTTTGTATGCTTTTCTTTGCCGTCAGGTTCGCTTTCGTTCCTATATTGCACCTTTTTGTAGGCTTCAGTCGACGTCTTGAGCTTTGCTTTTTCACCTATCTTCGCAGTCAGTACCTTTGAATTTCTGGAGCTCTCGGCGTGTGACAGTGCTCGTTCAGAAAACGGGTTCACGTGTCTATTGTGGGTCGGAACTGGCTCGACGTCTGGTTCCTAAAGGCACTGGGCATCCCCTGCTTCTGGCGTGGCGCTTCCGGATGGGAGTAGATGATGGCCTATCACGTAAACTCTGGAGCCAAGGTAGACAAAGATGCGATGGAAACATACCTCGAAATCCTCTCAGGATGTGATGTGGGAGTGCCTCGAATAGTATGTCATTGGCAGCTCCAACCAATCGGGCCTTGGCAATTTCTTGCGTGTAGGCAGCTCACCACAAATGAAGTTTGAACGGTCGACGAACATTTTCAATTCACTCGCAAGCCAAAGAAGCATCTTCGAAGCCGTAAAAGGGGCGGACATTGCGGCTAAAGTGAGCGATCACCTGGAACGTTGGCGTTGGTTGAGGCTATGCAGCGCCGGCCGAAATCAGTCGTTCTAGAACAGTCGATATATGTCCGTCCTTTTCTTTAAGGACTTGCAGCAGCTCACAAGTCGTGATGGTGTCTCCGTGGTTGGAGTCCGCGTCTCCACCGTCAGCCAGGTTGACTCTATCGTCAGTACGTTCTATTCCAGGGTCAGGGTTACTAGTTACACGCACTGGTAAAACTCACATTCATCGGTGACTGAATTTTCGTCGCACTTCTGAAATGTGACTTCGATCTCATAATAAAAAATATTTTACTGGCACCTAATAAAACACTCGCCACACAGGTTACACTCAAACGTCACGCAGGAGAAACTGCACGAGAGTTTCTCAGTCACGTCGTCGTCCTCTTTCACACCAGCTATAAAAGACAAGTTTGCATTGAAAACACGTTGCTGACGGGCATCTCGAGAGTAATTGTGTCTTCTGCATTACCAGCACTATACAGCAATGAGCGCGCGTCACACAACGCACGTCAGCGTGCGCTCTAATCTCCCGCGCGTAGTTTGCCCCGCTAAGAGAAGAAAAGCGACGCTGCCTCGCATGCCCTTATCTCGCACTGGAGAGGAAGGAGGAGGGTACCTCTTGGCTGGCCTCGGGCTTTACCTGTAATGATTCGGTTGTAATTACCGGGTGCTCCAAGGTCACTGCAATCATTGCAGTCTCCGTTTGCAAAAAGCGCGCGCTTTTCAGACGCAGCGAAGTAACGACTGAGACGCCTCTTCGCTTGCATCTGAACCTGTGAGTATGTCTCGTGTGTCATTTAAGTGTGAGAGACGCGGGGCACGTTTCAATGTGCTTTACTATTACGTGTGACATTGCAATTCGTTGCAATCGCTTTCATTGCTTCGCCTGTGCGGCAAAGCTGTTTCTTTTTTCATTGCAAAACATCTACTCCGTAAGGAAAAAAAATCTTAGCTGCGTACCTTCAGGATCAATGCGTGACTTTTCTACTTATAGGTCTAAGTATACGAACCTTGAGCATCTTCGAGTCCACCAGAAATACGGCCGGTATTGGTTCCCCTGTCATGCGGGTCAGCAGTCGACCATCATAGCTGCGTGGCCAACGTGGCACCAATAGGGTTTTTCTGCCCCTATTAATTCACACAAACTAATAGAATTGCTGCAATAGGCACACGTTAAGACAACCACTGGTGAGCCTGAGTAGAGCGATACACACAACGGCTGATCGCTTTTATACTTCACTGCTCAAGCTCAAAAGCTATGCCCCTGGTAGCACATTAGAATACGCATAATTTGAAGAATATAGTTTGCCAAAAAATTGCGAATAATGTCATATATAACTCGCCCAAGCCTATCATCTATCAATATTTTCACGTATCAATTGTGAATGCACACATTTGCAATTTTCCAATAGATAATATTGGTAAAAATTTACGACCTTAGGAACCCGGAACTGTTTTAGAATCTGGAACTCTTTCACCAGCAGAATTTTGGTATTGTAATTTGTTTGTTTATTTACGCAACCAAATTGTTTGCACTTTAGGGTTTGTGTATAAAAAGACGCTGAAAAGAGGCCATAAAAAGGGTTGACACGTTTGGCTACTTTTCGCTAATTTGGCTACTTTCTAGGTCGAAAGCGGCATAGAGGCATTCCAGTTACTTTGCTCCTTTTTGACCATATTCTTTTCCTGTTGATCTGAGCCACATTATCAATGTATAGCGACGTCGCAAGAGAAAGTGTTAGAGTGTGTTGCCAAAACATGGCAGTCAAAGCGTGCTTCCGGCTCCTAAACTTTAATTTCGCAGTTTTAATACACAGATAACTACTGTGATTGAAAAATAATGTTCAGTTAATAATTGTTCAGCGATTGGCTTGAAAACGAGAGTAAGGGTCACTGATGCCACTCATAATATATATATATATATATTGTCACGTGATCATCAATTGGGCTGTAAAAGCTGTTCCACGGTCAGTGATAAGAACTGTTGGCGCTCCATGGCGGAGGACGATGTTGTTGATAAAAAAATACGCAACCTCATTGGCGGTGCCTCGTTGTAGGGCTTTCGTTTCGCAGTACCTCGTTAAATAGTCAGTAGCGACTACGATCCAGCGGTTGCCATCATGTGACTTCGGGAAGGGCCCAAGCAAGTCCATGCCGATTCGTTCAAACGGTTGTGACGGGGGTGCAACAGGCTGTAATAAACCAGCAGGGCGCACAGGTGGGGCTTTACGGCGCTGGCAATGATTGCATGTTTTAACGTAATGCTTGACATCCTGGGTGAGCTTTGGCCAGTAGTAGCGAGTCCGAATCCGGGCAAGGGTGCGTGCGAATCCTAGGTGGCCGGAGGAAGGCTCGTCGTGGCAGGCAGATAAAATGTCAGCACGTAGCCCTGGTGGAACGACGAGGAGGTACTCAGTCGCATAAGGTTCGAAGTTCTTTTTGTAGACGATGTCGTTGCGGAGACAAAATGACCCTGAACGTGCAAATGCCGATGGTGGACTCGAGCTGCGACCTTGAAGGTATTTGATAAGTTGTTGGATCTCTGAATCATTCCACTGTTGTTGGGCCAAGTCGGATTCACTGACTGCACAAAGAAAATGGCCATCGGTATCATCGTCCCTCGATGTCGTCGTGAGGGGTGCACGCGAAAGGCAATCAGCATCAGTGTGCCTGCGGCCCGACTTGTAGACGACTGTAACCTCAAATTCTTGAAGGCGTATGCTCCACCTCGCGAGGCGCCCTGAAGGGTCCTTGAGATTTGCCAGCCAACAGAGGGCATGATGGTCCGTAACTACTCTGAATGGACGGCCACACAGATATGGTCGGAACTTTGTTATCGCCCAAATAACAGCAAGACATTCCTTCTCCGTGGTCGAGTAGTTAGTTTCCGCAGATGACAAAATGCGGCTAGCATAAGCGATGGGACGTTCAGCGCCGTCTTGCCACTGGACGAGTACTGCACCAAGACCGATGTTGCTTGCGTCAGTGTGAAGTTCGGTGGTGGCATCTTCATCAAAGTGCCCTAGTAAGGGTTCACTCTGAAGGCACTGCTGAAGCTGGGAAAAAGCGGCTCTCTGCTCTGGACCCCACACAAAAGGAGTATCCTCCTTCGTTAATCGGGTAAGGGGTTCAGCGATGTTGGCAAAGCTCTGGACAAAGCGCCTGTAGTAGGCGCAGAGACCCAAAAACCGGCGCAAATCCCGTTTGTTCGAAGGTGGAGGAAATGCAGCAACAGCCATGGTCTTTTCTGGGTCTGGTCTAATGCCATCGTGACTGATAAGGTGGCCGAGGAACTTTAGTTCTTCGTAGCCGAAATGACACTTCTCCGGTTTTAGAGATAGGCCTGCGGATCGAATAGCGACGAAGACGGACTGAAGTCGTTGTAAATGTTGCTCAAATGTTTTGGAAAAAACAACGACGTCGTTTAAATACACGAGGCAGGATTCCCACTTCAGACCGGACAGGACGGTGTCCATCATCCTTTGGAACGTTGCCGGTGCAGAGCACAATCCAAATGGTAACACTTTGAATTCGTAGAGGCCATCGGGAGTTATGAATGCTGTTTTTTCCTTGTCACGTTCATCGACCTCGATCTGCCAGTAGCCGCTGCGTAAATCCATTGAGGAAAAATATCGGGCATGTCGAAGTCGATCCAGTGAATCATCTATGCGTGGGAGAGGGTAGACGTCTCTCTTCGTCACTTTGTTGAGTTTCCGGTAATCGACGCAAAATCGAAGAGTGCCGTCTTTCTTTTTAACAAGTACGACGGGTGACGCCCATGGACTGTTCGAGGGTTGGATGACGTCGTCGTCGAGCATCTGTTTCACTTGAAAACGTATTGCCTCTTGTTCTTTTTGCGACACGCGGTAGGCGTGCTGTCGTACAGGCCGTTCGGTAGGGTCCGTTATAATGCGGTGCTTCACGGTTGGGGTCTGCTTTATTTTGGAGGTGGACGCAAAGCAATCACTATACGTACGTAAAATCATGCGTATCTGCTGTTGCTGCGCACAGGATAGCTGGCAATTCACGTCAACCGTACTGGCTATATCAGAGTTACCTTCGGCAGCAGTGGCAATTGGAGCGATAGTGGAACATTCTGCGTCATCGATGGCTTCAAAGTTCGCGATTGCTGTTCGCTTTGCTAAGTGTTGGTACTGGCCGCCGAAATTCGTGATCAGAAGCTGAGTCCTCCGATGCTTCAGTTTGACGATAGCACGCGCGACGCAAATCTGCCGAGCCAAGAGCACCGAGAGGTTAGTTTCCGCGATGCCACTACTCTTGTTGTCACAGTCGCTCTCCACCGTTACCAACATACTGGCTCGCGGCGGCACTGCGATGGTGTCGTCAGCAATTCGAAGTGTTGTGGTCGGCGCAACTGCATCCTTTCGTAGGGCTGTATGGTCGTTAGATAACGTTATGAGCAGGTCGCGAAGGTTAATAATGGCTCCATGCTCGCGGAGAAAATCCATTCCGAGAACCAGGTTTTGGGAGCATTCGCGCAATACAACGAAGGAAACAATGTACGTCGACTCACGAATTCGGAGGCGGGCAGTGCACATTCCTAGCGGTGTCAATAGGTGACCTCCCGCAGTCCGGAGGTTGGTTTCATGTCCCCAAGGTGTCGTTACCTTTCTTAGCTGTGCAGCGAGGTAAGCGCTTATAACAGAATAATCGGCACCCGTATCTACCAGAGCGGTCAGCGGGTGGTTGTCGAGAAGAACAGAGATACGAGCAGAGACCTGTTTGTCGTCGATGGCACACGTCGGTGAAAGAACGTCGTCGGATGTCGGCCGGCAAATCGGGGGAGGGTCTTGTAACGGTCGATCAACAGCGGCATCACCCCCAGAGGTCGCTGTTCTTAGTTTCCCCGGCGCGGGCTTGTGGATCTAGGTGATCTTCCTGCAAGGACGTCCGCAAAGGTTGATTGTTGGCCAGGTGATGTGGAACGCCGTGGAGATGGTGAGCGGGATTGGCGACGCGGAAGGTTTGAGGATCGTTGGCTTGCCAAGTATTCGGCGATAGCACGGGGCCGCTCACCATCTCTGGGTCGACGAGCATCCGGACGAAAGCCAGGAAGACCCATGTGCCTGTAGGCGCACTCACGGTAGATGTGACCTGGTTCACCGCAGTGATAACATAGAGGCCGGTTGTCGGGAGCACGCCATACACTGGATTTCCGTGTAAGGGGTGGGTTGCCGTACTGCGGTGGTCCCGAGTAGAACGACGGTGCCGCCTGCAGGGTGGACGGACGGGACGGATAGCCGACAGCCGGGGCAGGAGTACGCAGTGCTTCCGCGTACGTTAACAGCGGAGCTTCGGCTGGACGCGGGGCCGTCATGGGTTGGACTTCGGCTGCACGCAGAGTCGTCATGGGGTGCACCAGCTGCCGGACCTCTTCGCGAACGACATCCGTTAAAGCAGCAACATGGGGCGGAGAAGACACCACGTGCAGCTTTTGCAGCTCCTCGCGCACAATACTGCGCACGAGCTCCGTCAGGTCTTTTACAGTCGTGACGTCAGGTGTTCGTAGGGCCGACGACACTGACGAAAGACTGCCAGGACGTTCATACTGGTACGAACGCTGCCTTAGCATTCTTTCCAGTGTCGTGGCTTCGCGAAGGAAATCCTCTACAGTGCCGGGAGGGTTCCGCACTAGTCCCGCGAACAGCTGCTCCTTCACTCCCCGCATTAGGAGGCGCACCTTCTTTTCTTTCGTCATTGAAGAGTCGGCTCGCCTGAACAGCCGCGTCATGTCCTCAACGAACATGGCAACACTCTCGTTCGGACGCTGGTTTCGTGAATTGAGGAGCCGTTCCGCTTGCTCCTTTCGGTCAGAGCTTCGGAAAGTATTTCGCAACTGGTTGCAAAACTCTGGCCAGGTTCTCATAGTGGCTTCATGGTTTTCGAACCAAGTGCGCGCAGAGTCCTCGACATAAAAGTAGACGTACCGAAGCTTTCGCTGCTCGTTCCACTCGTTGACGCTGCCGCAACGGTTGTAGTCGTCGAGCCAGTCGTCGACGTCCTCATAAGGGTCACCGTGGAACGGCTTCGGAGTACGCAGGACGTTGAAGAACCATGGAGGAGGCAGCGTTGATGTTTCTTGGGTTTGCGTTCCCGCACTAGCCATAGTACTGCCGAGTTGAGGAAATGGTCCGAATTCAGGAGGTAGGCCTAGTTGTCGCCTGCTACGCCGTAGGTCAGCTGGTTCTTCCAAGTCGCGGCTAGTGTCGGGACCTTGCTGCTGATTGCAGTGCATACAACACTACCCCGCACCTCCACCAGAAAATGTCACGTGATCACAGAACGACCACAACGTCTGTTCAAAGGAGCAGCACTGGACGTCGAGCCGAACCGAACGTTAGAGCACGAGCACACACCAACCGTCCTCTTCTTCTTCCACACCATGGCACATACTCGGATTGGCATGGCTAAACCTCGTTCCATGCCTGTGGCAATATATATATATATATATATATATATATATATATATATATATATATATATTTACACAGAAATATATATATATATATATATATATATATATATATATATATATATATGAGATAGAAACATGTTCACGAAGTGTATTATGAATAATGGGTGAAGCACCGTATATCACTCGTTACATTGGTCTCACGCTCATGTAAATGAGTGACAACGCGTGTGTACTGTATACTGTAAAACTTCCATAACGTTAAAAAGAATGTGTTTGAAATACGTAAGAAAGTTTTTTCTGTTTCGTGGTGAAGCCTTCGAAACATTTCGCGACGTTACGGAAACTTCTCTTGTTCGAACATAACAGAAGCTTTACGCGTAATGATGCAGACTCACCTTGGTACTTCCCGAAACAGGGAAGGAACAGAAAACGTATGTAGTCACTCCTTCTGAGTAGTACGAAAAGGTGCTCCCATGTAAGCAGTGTTACAGCTCTTTGTTGTAAACATGAACATTCATGCATGCTCTTCATTTGGATTCACACAACAAGTCTGGCACGTTACTTTTAAGGTGATACCCTCAAATGCCACATACTTTCAATGAATGGCGTCCGTTCCGCCCCTGGAATGGTGCCAGCTGTGGTGTCTCTCTCCCATTCGTGTGGTAGGATAAATTTAAGAGCTAGAAAATGGATGGCTTCTGCACGAGAAAGAATGCCCAAGAATACAAACGCATGTGAAACGATGGCGAGTTTGTACAACTTCTCACTGCTATTCTTGGTAAAATTTAAAAATGAAAACACACACACAATCTGATTGCGTGCCATTCCACTGGGAGGTGTCCCACGGCAGCGTAAATTTTTTTTAGTTGGCTTGCTCACACCACAGCGGCAGGAGCTTGAATGGAACGTTAGATTTCGATCAGCGCAATAGTACTTAAGATGTTACTCGACAATGAAGCATGCTTGATTGAATTAGCATTTTAACATAGTAAACATGCCGACCTGCGGCGCACCGGGCTGCTGAAGTAGCTATGCCTCACGGGAAAACGCTCGCGATCGGAAATACTTCTTCAAAACCCCAAAACTATCCTGAATTTCTCAGGCCTGAACAGCTGCTATTCCACGAAAAGCCTTACTCGTGACAACCAAGACGCATATTTCCGACTTGCATCTCTAATCCAAGGACCTAACGACTTGCTGTGAGCACATCATAAGGGGAAACGTAAAACTTTCATGAACGCCTAAGGTTATGTGAACGCCTAAGGCTTTTGTGTTTCCTTGAATTTCTCTCAATATTCTTGCACACTTATCTAAACCAGCAGCATTGAAGAGCTAAAGGAAACCACCGAAACTTTAAAAAACGGCGAATTTCGAGGGCCGTCTGTCCGCAAGTTGTGGCTACACAGTAAAAATTTTCACACCCCAAAGGGTGCAACTAGGCTTGTCCTAAGGGGGTCACCGTGAGGATGTCAACTCAGCACCTTCCAAAAAGGTTGCTTTCCCAGGCACCCAGAGAATAGGGGGTACATGTAAAACACTGTAGAGTGAAAACACCTTTTAAAAAAGATGCCTTCAATGTCCTTCACTTATTTAACACCGAAAGAGGAGGGTGAGAGAAAGATGCACAAGGGTGTTGAATGCCCCTGTCAGGGGTGCCAGTATTCTTTCAGAGTGCACTAATAGATATCAGCATGCACTGATTTCACAGTACTTGAAGAAAGTGGTCTTGATTGGCGATGATGTGCCACCTGTCGAGCTTCATTTATTGCTTGTGGGAAAAATATAAACACGTGCAATCGTGTTTCAATATAGGCTTCCCAGTATATGCGTAATTCGCATTACAGAAAACTATGTCTTGCTGCACTTGCATATTGTATTCATTTGTTAGGCAAATAAAACTCATTTACTAGTTGGTGCCATCGCTCTATACTTTTTTTTGCCGCACAACTTTTCCACCAGACGCTTAACATGTTGGCGTATACGTAAACACAGACGCGACACCTCAAATGTTTAGTTATGCTCTTTCAGTTTCACTTTATTGACTATTCCTTGAAACATACAACTACGTGGTTTCAGTTTAATATACCCCTTCATGTACACAACCGGTGACTAGAAATGAAATACATTCAAATATATACTGGTACTTGTTCCAAATATTTACAATCCTCGTTATTTCATATTATTTATTTTATTTATTTATTCATTTATTTATTTCAATACCCTAAAAGCTTCGAGAGGCATTACATAGGGGGGGATACTTCTTGATGACATTATATAGGGGGGGATACAAGGTATAGGTTAAAAACAAGGTATACATCAATTCATATAAAAGGAACGCACACAGCGAACAGACATAACTAGGTAAAAGATACATTTTAAGACAAGGATGTAACACATGACTCATTTCACATCTCCGGTACATTTCAATTCCAGGAATCTGCATGGCACTAGTTCTTCATCGTTTCGCTGGTAAACGAGATATCACAACAGGGTAAGATATAGTAGCAGTAGACATATTACACATCAAGAAATGTACGCAGCACTGATTGGAATGCAGACGGATCATTTATCATCGCAATCTCGTTGGGAAGCTCGTTCCACTCGATTACAGATAACACAAATGGGGAATTTTGGTACTTTTTGGTTCTTGCAAATATGGACGACACTTTACGAGCATGGTCAGTGCGATTGGACACATAATGGGCCGGAAAAATATGAGCGCATGAAAAAGGTGTTATACCATGATACAGAGAGTGAAAAAAGGTCAAGCGGAAGAATTTACGACGAGCTTTAAGTTCTGGAAAATTAAGAATCTGTTTCAATGCTGAGACACTTTGGTATGGCGAGTACGAGTACAAAATCAAGCGGGCAGCCTTGTTTTGAATAGATTCAATACAGTCGCACAGTATAGCTGTGTGAGGGTTCCTAATAATTGAAGCATAATTGAGGGTTGAACGGATGAGGGAAGTGTAAGCGCGAAGTCTAGTTTCATGGTTTGCGAGATATAAACGGCGCTTAAGAAAGCCAAGTTTTTTTAGTGCCTGGTTTGTTACGTGTTCAATATGCATGGCCCAGTTTAAATCAGGAGTAAATATCACGCCAAGATACTTGAAAGAAAATGTTCGTTTATATCCAAACTGCATAACAGGTATCGATTTAATGGAGTATTTGGATTCGAAGAAAATGATATGACCTTTGTTTATCAGTATTAATTTCCATTTTCCACGTGTGGCACCATTCAGCCTGGGTATTTAGATTGCTTTGCGAAATAGCTATGTCATCAGTGCATGTGATCTGCCTATAAGTTATACAGTCATCGGCAAACAGTCGAATTGTTGAAGTTATATTGTTCGCAATGTCATTAATATATATCAGGAATAATAAAGGCCCTAAAACTGATCCCTGAGGTACTCCTGACCTAACGACACAGGAACTGGAAAGAATATTATTTATATTTACTTTTTGGGAGCGACCAGATAGAAATTCCTGAATCCAGCGGGTAGTTTTTATGTCTAACTTTAGGCAGTTTATTTTTTGGATGAGCCGTATGTGGGGAACATGGTCGAAGGCTTTAGAAAAGTCGATAAATACAGCATCTGTGTAAACCGATTTGTGCAAACAGTCATGTAAATCCGTAGATAATTCAAATAACTGTGTCTGGCAAGACCGCTTGTACCTGAACCCATGTTGATTTTCGAATAACACTTTATTAGTATTAAGATGTCTCATTATGTGGGAGTAAATTATATGTTCGAGGAGTTTACAACAAACTGATGTGCGTGAAATCGGGCGGTAGTTTTTTGGACTTGAGGGATCACCAGATTTATAAATGGGTATAACGTCACCAGATTTCCAATCGTCAGGGACGCATCCAGAATCAAGCGATTGCTGAAAAATTAAGGAAAATAAAAACGATGATACGCGACTAGTTAATTTCAGTAGTTTTTAGCTGACGCCGTCAGGTCCAGGGCTGGACCTAAGCGGCAGTCTAGCAATTGCACGTGATACACCTACTTCCGTTACAATAAAGGGCTAGCTTGGGCAAGTAATTGGAATAGGAGTGACGGAACAGGACTCGTCAAGAGGTGGTTTGTCTGAAAAACTTCGCTAAAGATATTGTTTAAAACCTTAGCACATTCAGAGGTGGGTACAATCGACCCATTTGCGTCTTTTATTGTTAATATAGTGTCTGTATCCTTAGGGTTAAGAACTCGCCAAAACTTTTTCGGATCAGATTTTAACAGATTCGGCAGCGTATCATTGAAATAATAATCCTTAGCTTCTTTAATAGCTTTTTTCTGACTCCCGAGCTAGTTCTTTATACCTATTCCAAGTGCGGTGACTGTTAATTTGCGAAGACTTTTTGTACGCTCTTTTCTTTTTGTTTAGGCAACTTTTAACTTTTTTCGAAAACCAGGGAGCACTTGTTTGTAATGTGAAGGAAACCACAGGAATGCACGTATTTTCAATTTTTTTAAGGAAGTCCCGATATATTATCCAGTTTTCATTTGTTGTATGATTGCTAAATTTGTTCAGAAAACAACACAAAAACTCGGTTAACATGCAATTAATTTTTTCAATATCTGCCTTTTTGTAATTTAGTATGCGTTTAGGCTTTATTTTCTTGTTAAGGAGAGGCTGAGGGTGGGAACAGTGTACTACTTTGTGGTCACTAATTTCATCAAGGACTTGGACTACAACGTTTGTCGGATTGTTTGTAAAAATTAGGTCGAGGATGTGATGGCCGCGCGTCGGTGCAGCTACCATTTGAGTTAGGTGAAATAGCTTTAAGGTACGAAGGAAGCGAGATATTTCAAGTCCGACAGATATTGATAGCGATGATGGTGTGACCCAGTTAATGGAGGGGTAATTGAAATCACCGCCAAGCAGCAAGACACACTGAGGAAAATTGTTAAAAATAATTCTAGTACATGGGTTAGGCGATCAACAAATTCTGGTTTGCTGTCAGGCGGCCGATAGCAGACCCCGATAACAAAAGTGCAGCCTTCAAATTGGGTTTTAACGCAGAGTAGCTCGAGAGTGGTATCAATAGTAACAAGGGAGGGTTGATAAAAGTTTCTTACAGCTATTAAGACGCCACCGCCCCGAGGCAAAGTTCTATTTTTACGGAAGACCGTGAAATATTCTGAAAGTGATAGTTCACAATTGCGTATGCCTTCACGGAGCCATGTTTCAGTGCATAGAATTATATCAGCGGAGCATGCGTGACCTACTGAAAGCAACAAGTCAACTTTATTTATAATGCTACGGAAGTTAGCGAGAAGAATATATAGGTTTTGAACTTTTGTTTTTTTAGGCTTGAATCGGACAGCTTGTCAATCCGTAATGGGAATTTTCGGAGGGTCTGCCTGAACTACTCTTGCGGAAACCGCGTCATAGTGGTATATGTGTCCTTTGAGCTTCCGTTTGTTATACCGTATGCTGTAGCGTTCATCCTTCTCTTTGTTCTGTTTAGCGAAATCGCAGAGCATTTTCCTTGCGAACTGTATTTTAGGGGAGAACTCTTCCTCGAGCCAGACTTTAGGTTCAGTGTTTTTGAGTTTATACGCATTTCGAAGAAGGGAATCCTTCGTCTTGAAATTCAAGAACATTATTATCAGTGGGCGCGTAAAATCAGAACGAGGCTGCCCAATTCAATGCGCCCGTTCAATGTCACCGGGTTGCAAGTTTATTTTTAGTTTTGTGGAACAGAACTCCCTGACTAATTTTTCGCTAGCCTCAGAATCCTCTTTCTCCTCTTCCACTAAACCTTTATTAGCAAGTTATTTCTTCGTGAACGATTATTTAAGTCATCGACAACACCTTCAAGGTCACCATTAGTCCGCGACAAAGTTATTTTAAATTCCTCAAGTGTGTCATTCACTGCTTTGACGTCCGTGCCTATTTTAGGTACTATAGGTAGATTTTGTTCAACTGCGCAAACTCAGGACCTAATGTCAGCAACATCCCGTTGAATTTCGTTTAACGTTGCTGTAATGGCGTCAAAATTCTTTTCGTTAGTTTCAATGCATTCTTTCAGTACAGCATACACATCATCAACTCTGGGGCCTGGATTGGCTTCAATATCCCCTGCACATAGCAAAAGCAACGTTAGGCAGATTAAAAGTGCTAGGGAGGGCTTCATGTACACCATCTGTCTTGAGTAGTGATGTACACGAAAATATATACCGATAATGTTTTTAACTGTATTTAATCATGGTTGTTTCAGTAGGTTATTCTTGGATGTATAACAATTGGTTACGAAAAATGATGTACAGGCAAGCATATACGGGTTCTTACACATATATCTTCAGCAAATACTTAAAAAACCAATACAATGATCAGAAACAGAATAAGCCAAAAACAAACATAAAACTGAGTCAGGACACTCGAAAAACTAAACAAAAAGGTAATGCATAAATATGGCTAATGACACAGCTGTGTCATTTCAAACCAAATTTCCCAGCCATTTTGGCAACCATTTCAAATATATTCGAAGAAATTTTCCTGCATTGAAAGCAGTGAACTTTTTAAATATTTAGGAGAGAGAAAAAATTTGGTCACGTGGCTGCCTTCCGAACATCTGGAATGCCATCAAGGTGTTTGTGGAAAATTTCATTTTGAAAGTACCGCCCCTTCTCTCTATAACAAACTCAGTTTACATGTCAAGAAATAACAAGAGCCTAATTTGGGTGAGTTGGTTCATCGTGGTTGCATTCTGGTCACAGTGCGACTTCAGGAAGAGACAAAAAGGACAGGAATGAGCGCCGACTGTCAACTGAAGTTTATTGAATATGCTACGACCACTTTTTTTGAGTACAAGAACAGGGCCCATGCGCGACATGTGTGACCATGACAAAATAATCTTAAGTGAGAAAAGAATACTCCCTCTCGGAAAGTATGAGTGAAAGTGTACTAATGTATTGATTCTTGGCGTTCCTGATAAAAAATGCTTCTGAAAATCTATCTTTCATTTTTGTTCTTGGTTTTAAAAACTATGTTTTATGAAACCTAGGCCTGCACTTAACGTCTTTCCAGTGTAAGGCCATGAGAATGTCATAGCCATTCTTAACTTTTGAAGCATACTGTTTTTCTCGATCATTGAAGCATTGCCCAGTTTCTCCTGTGTTTACTTCTTCACAGCATCTTTTAGTCTTTTAATCTGATTTTTTAAGGCTGACCTCAGCCTTGTACTAACATGACTTCTGAAAAGAGTCCTCAATACACGTGGTGTAAGTTGCTCTTTCTATTATTTTGAATGCCCACTATCAAAAGGCAGAAAATTTGTAGCACTCCTGGGCCTATAGCATCAACAAATACCCCAACAGCATCATCACACCCGTTTGCGACACTCTCCTGCACAAAGTAAAGAAAACAGGACCAAAAGAAAAACAGAATGACCAAGGACCTTTGCATATTACACCGTACATACATAAGGTGTCTCACAATTTGAAAAAAAAAGCCAGCAGATATTACATTAACTTGTTGTTTTATGCCCCTTGCAAGCTTTCAAACGTGTGTGTACTAAACGGCAACAAGAGTAGACGACCTTGCAGCATTCGTCTTGAGAATAGGTTTACTGATTCCAATTTAATGTTGTGTATGTTGACATGTAGAAAAGTAAACAGGACAAACTGGTCAATACTTCAGAGATCAAGCAAGACAGCATGCTTTAAATGGTAAAAATGGCTATGGTAGTCTCTTGGCTGTACACCGTAAAGATTGTGTGTGCAGTCCTGTTTTGTAAAACACAATTTTTGAGAAAAACAAGCACAAATATTGAAAGATAAATTTTTAGAAGAATTTTTTATACTAGGAAGGCCAAGGATCAGTGCATCAGTTCACTTTCACTGATCTTTTCCAAGAGAGAGTATTCTTTTCTCAGTTAAGATTATTTTGTGATGGTCACACATGTGTCGTCGCGCATAAGCACTGTTCTTGAACTCGGTATTAAAGTGGTAGTAGCACCATCAATAAAATTCAGTTGATTGTCAGCGCTGTTTCTTCTTCAGTTTGTCTCTTCCTGAAGTTGTCGTGCTGTCACTAGAACACAACCATGTTAAGTAAATGTTCTTTGGTAAGGTATTTGAAGCTTAGTAATAGTAACAAATGTTTCTGCTACATATTCCTGAAAAGTTATAGCCAAAGTGTGTTTTGTATCAATATATGAGCGGTAAATGCTAACTCCACAGAAGGTTTACTTTGAAAAAACTATTTTTTGCCCTCTTAAGCTCTCTAACATTACAAGAAAAAATTGTCAATTTTATGCATTCATAAGACGCAATTTGCACAATGTAGTTCAATTGAAAATTGCATTTATACCCAAATCAAAAGCAAATCAAACTTTTTATATGGGTAATATATTCGCTACATTGCTTGTTTTAAGGAAGAAAATAATTTCTGAAGTTCTTGACCGGCATCTTCTCGTTTGGTCATACGAAAGCTGCTGCCTTAAAATTTCTTATTACTCTCAATGGGGAAGTTCAAACATTTTCTTCCTGAAAACAAAAATTGTAATGATTACAATTTTCATATAAAAAGAACTTCATTTGTTTTCAATTTAGGTATAAAGATGATTTTATTGGACCGCCATGTGGTGCGAATTGCGTCTCAATAAGGGCAATATCGCAATTTTGTGAAATTTGCGATGTTTTCCGTAAATTTTAGCAGCTTGAGAGATCTAAAGATAAATTTTCCTCAAAATATACCTTCTGTGGAGTAAATACTTACTGCTCAGATATTCATACAAAGAGCAATATTGCAATCGAAAACTACAAACAACACACTTTGGCATGATTATTGGAAGCGTATGTCGCCAAAAATTTGCACTAATATTAGAGAGTTTTAGTACTGCGCACGCTGCGTACGTGGCGGCGTTGCGTACGTAAGGGCGCCACGTTCTGCAGTGTGCGCATGCGCAGACCGCAGCGCGCACGTATCGCGATACGTACGCAGCTGCTACGTACGCACACATGAGATGCGTGCGTGCGTACCTATGAGGTGATCGCGCCGCTCTCGACCAAATTCGCGACAGCGCGAGACTTCGTTTTGCAAAATGGCGTCATCGAAGGCAAGCACCGAACGGCTCTGTGGCTTAAAAGATAGCGAAAATCTGGCTATAACACTTGGATTGGCTCACATTGGCTGTCAACAACACCTACTTTTATTTTCATCTACCAGATGGCGCAGCACGCTTCTCGCTCGTTACGTACGCAGGTACTACGGCGTACTAAAAGCCGATTAGTGGCGAACGACGCCACAAAACGCAAGGCGCTTGCGTGATGCGTACGTAGCACCATTCCGCAGTACTAAACCTCTCTATTATTAAGCTTCCGATACCTTACACAAGCACATTTACCTAACATATAGACCAAATTTAGTATAGAAAGAAAGACCGGTACCTCTAAAATGAAAATTTTCACACACAACATCCAGACGGCATTCCAGAGAGTTCAAAAGGCAGCCACATGACCAAAAATTTCTTTCTCTCTGAAATATTCTAGCAGTTCACTGTTTTCACTGCAGTAAGTCAGCATAATTATTTTTTCAAATACATTTTCTATGAGCGCCAAAATGGCTAGGACATTTGGCATAAATGACCCAGCTAGAAGTCGGCAAAATACCTTCCACAAATAATAATATTCAATCATCTACCACAACCATACTAGAGAAAGTTGTTCAGACATAGTGACACTAAAATTCCCAGCTTCGTTCTGCCTGAACAACCTCATTGGCAATTTCTTCATTCACGCCGAGAAAAAGCCGCTCTAGCACGGTGGTCGTCAAAAACCTTGTGGCCGTAGACAAGGTTAAAATGAAAAAAAAATTAACTCATCAGTGCTGTCACTCTTTTTTCGGCATCACTGACGCAGATAATTTTTCGGTCATCCTTTGGAGGTTAAGGGAGTAGGCTTGCCTCAAGCTGGAGCCGGAGTAGACTACGCATGGCGTCAGCGGAACCCTGTCATCCTGTGATGAGAACATAATTTCTCATGAAATGATGTTCGTGCTGTTCTGGCAGCCCCATATATGAAGAATATGTAGTGCCTATTCTATTAAATGGCGTGTGATTGACAAGAGACTTAACTCCATGCATACGACCTATACATTACAATAATTTCGTAACATTCATGTAAGATAGTTTTCCAGCCTTCAGCGAATTCCCAAATTCAGGTGAAGTTTTAGACTACAGCTTAAAAATTGCTCTAACGAAAACATGAACTCGCCTAAGAATCAAATTTCTAATACGGTATTGAGCCAGTCTGAAAAACAGTTTTAAGGTACAACGCTCTGAACATGAAGCATTGATCGAAACTCGCAAGAAACTTACCTCTTTATGTACAAACAGTGAAGACATGTCTGCTTTCTCTTTTACATGAGAGCAAATTAGCTTGGGCGTGGCACCAGCGGAGAGGTCGGCAAAAAGTTAAAGAATTTACTGACTTCAATCACACCTATAACAATTCAAGGAATTGTGACAATCAGGAATCAGTACAATTCTGACTGCCCCTTAAGGGCACCAAACATGAGCAGTTTCCTCGTTTTCTGTCCCTGGCATCTAATCCACATATCACGCTGTGCTTCCTATTGGCCTGGTTTCTAGACTTATGGCTGCAAACGTATATCTTGTGCACCTAATCTAGCACAGTAATTTGTCATCCCTAATTGAATGATCTTAATTCATTGTAATTTAATGAAATATGTGATAGGTCGGCCAGTTTTTTAAAGAGTTACGGGCCTACAGTAGGCACTGGCTGTCACGCATGAAAGCATTTCTTTTTTAATACATTTTTTCGAAGCTTGCTCCGAGAAAAAGCACCCGGCATATTTCGACAACGAAGCCCGTCCTCTAATGGCAATCAGGGGCACGCCACTAGCAGTTATTGTCCACAGGAATTACAAACCTTACATCTGCCTAAATACTCAGAAACACATGCATGCAAGTACGAGCGCTCGAATAACACCAACGCACACGGATGCCGTCGGCGTTGCATCAGCCATGGCTTATGCTAGAGCTGCCGCACATAGCTGCCACAGTCATGTATACTTTTTCGATTATGTTATAACGCCGAACGTCATCGCAGATGTAAGCAAAGCACGAAAACAGCTAACAGAAACGAGGAAACACAACGCACGGCGATGGCCGCCACAACGCGTCTGCGGAAGTCTACTAGTGCTTTCCCTATTGCTAGCGACCCGTGTCCTAAATATTTTAAAAGACCAACGCGTACGTGCTGGCAGCATCGCGGCATTTCAGCACCTCAAACTATAACGTCTTTAAGTAAAAAAAATGTCATTGTGTGCAGTGTGCCTCTGTAGGTAAATATTTTCTTTCTTTCATTTTTAACGCTTGAGCCGGCAAAAGCACGTCGCACACTCGAGTATTAATAGAAATGTTTTTATGATGTAGCCTATAACACACCTTGAAACGATATCAAGCACTTTAAGCAGTGCAGAGAGAATGTGCGACAAGCAACTAAACCCCCTTTATAAGTGATCACATCACTCGTTGTATGAGTGATGCAGGCGCTCGCACAAGAACGCGCATAGCAGTGTGAACTCGCTAAGGGACACCTTTAATTGGGCATCTGCAACAGCCCTGTGAGCGCATGTTGCTGGAAATGGCTGGCAGCCTACTTCAGCAGAGCTGCTGCAGACGCCCAGCTATCGCTGTTTAATTACTAGCTACGAAAACAGCACACTCACCGTTACCGAACCCACATTGTCCATATCCACCACTCCATGAAATATTTCTTAATCCGAGCGTCACTTCGAAGTTCAAACACGCAGCCATGCGTAACCACCAGCGAAGATGCGCCTGTCGCAGCGACCAAGGCCCCAGAGCAACGCAACGCATTGTAAAGACGGATGAGTCCAACAGAGAGAAGAAGGAGGCACTGGCGGCAGCGCCGCAGCTGTCAACGCAAATCTTACCCTGTATACCCGGCCGTTGCCGGCGGGGCAACGCTGGCCAGGGTGAGTGGGAATCCCGCCAAGAAGGCGCCGAAAGGCAAATGCTATGGCGTGTACGGCGGCGGCTTCGACACGGAAGGCAATCGAATTTCGCTTGAAGAGTAGCGACTCCTTGTAAATGGCAACTCTCTTTCCCACAAGCCCCGCAGTGGCGCAAGCTTATGGCAGCCTCGCGTTCTTTGAGTATTTTAGGGGCGAAGTTCCTAACAGCGGCACCCGTTCGTCCCTCGTAGCCGTAGTAGTACTGTGCAACAGGTATTACATATTTACCTCCAAGGTGGTTCCGGGGAGAGATTTCGTCTGTGCGTGGTCGAAGAAAAAAAGACGGGGCTCAATGTACATGCCAATGGCTGCTAAGGGCGAACGAGACACGGAAGGATTCGTATTTTAGTTAATGGGCACGCTGCAAATTTTTGATTGTTCAACAACGCACAGAAGACAAGAAAGTGTTGCTACGTTATACTCACTGGGCGTAACCTCCCAGGTTTTAGAAATGTTGAGCGAGCATTGGGCCGCAGTGCCATGAATGCAGTGAACTAGTATATACCATGAACTCGAGGTGGTTAAAGGTGGGAAGTAGACACGAAGCGCGAGCCCTAAGAAAGTGTGCGTGTGCCTCCTCTCGTTCAGTCCTTGGAATGCCCGCTCGATGGTGGTGCTTCTATATGAAGAATATATGATAAAAAGATGCGTGATGGTGTTACCTTGAGTGTTGAATATGTGGACGACGGGACACACAGACAGATGTATAGACGGACGCACGGATGGATGCATGGACGGATGGACGCATGGACGGACGCAGGAGCGGATGCATGGACGAAAGCAGGGAAGGACGCACAGATGAACGTGCGGACGCATGAAGAGACGCACGCATGGACGGGCGAATGGACGCACGGGCGGCCACACAGACGCATGCATAGATAAACGGAAGCAAGAACGAATGGACGGACAGATGCTTCGCCCCACTATTTATCATTTACTCCGTGGATGTGCTGCCATATTTTTTGTTTTACGGAATGCGACGGCAGTTGGCGAACAGTAGTCAGGCAGAACTTACGGAAAACAAGGTGCACCCTGGAACGGCCAGAAACAATAATTATTTCATCCTCAGTGCGATTAGCGAGAGACTATCGCAACACTTTATTTGAGGAATATCTTTTCGCATTGTTCTTGTCTGGCGATTCCGTATATAGTGCCGGAAACACTGAATGCGTAGTCAAAGGATGAACACTTAATACATAGTCGCAGACGTTTACGAGGTTTGTCACGCTCCCCGAAACATGCTGAAGTTGTTACCAAGCTTCTTGATGACCACTTGATCAGCGCATAATTTCATATGGTTGCCCGAAAAGCTACATAGGCACCTGTAGCAAAGGCAAGGCACGTTTTTGTTAAATGTTGTTAATATAAACCATGGTTGTGCATAGGCGCCGTTACAGCTTTCGTGTGAATTGGTGAACCGACGTCTTCGAGCGTATCAGCGCCCCAGCCTACCTAATTAGCTACCATGGCAAGTTTGTAAGCAATGATCAGGTGCGAGAATGTGTTGCTGCTTTTCATGTAATGAATAGCCCGTGTACAGTGCGTTGACCACCGCCATTCTTTATGCCACCTCTCATAGACTCTCAGTCTGAACAGCTGTGGGACCTTAAAGACTATGAAGCAGTGCCCCCCCCCCCACGCACGATTTTTTTACAGTACCTCAAAGGCCCCAGTGAAGGGGTTTTACATGAGGGGTGGGCTATTACAATCGGTTAAAGGAGTAGATGCTCGATCGCTGCTTTGAAGTTGGTGATACTGGAGTGGTGCGCAACGTGAGGAGGAAGGCCATTCTAATCTTGTGCGGTCTTGACAAAGAAGGATGAAAGGTGCGCAGTGGTGTGAGCTCTTGGCGGGTAAACAGCATTCCTGTGATTGATGCGGTCTGAATGACGATGGGCTGGCTTGATGGTGGGAGTACGAGGCGATCCATGATAAAACTTGAAAAACAGGCACAGACGAGCTATACAGCGGCGTGACGAAAGGATAGCGAGGTTAGCACGAGATTTAAGTTCGGTTACGCTTGACTGATATGAATAATCTGAAAATATGAATCTTGCTGCCCGGCTTTGCACTGTTTCAAGTGTTTTAGTATTATTACTCTGATGAGGGTCCCAAACAGCGCATGCGTATTCAAGTTTTGGTCTGATTAGTGTCTGATAAGCGAGTAGTTTGACAGGGGTAGGAGCTAGATGAAGGTTTTGGCGCAGATAGCCAAGAGCACGGTTTGCTTCGTTAGTAATGTGCGTTATGTGAAGGGACCATGTTAAATCAGAAGAAAAATGGACACCTAGATACTTGTATGTAGTTACGCATGAAATTTGAGTGTTGTTAATGAAGTATGCTGGAGATGGGTAGCACTGTCGGCGATGGAAAGAGACTAGTGACGTTTTGTTTGCGTTAAGGGACATTAACCACGTTGTACACCAGATTTCAATTCAGATTGAAGTTCATGAACATCTGATGTGTTGTTAATTGGGCGATAAATGACACAATCATCGGCGAAAAGTCTGATGTTAGAAGAAATATTATTCGGCAAGTCGTTAATATATATGAGAAAAAGCAAAGGTCCTAGAACCGTGCCTTGAGGCACGCCTGAAATTACGGGGCGTAAAGACGAAGAAAGATTATTTGCGTAAACGAACTGCTGGCGGGTAGTTAAAAAGTCGCAAATCCAAATGAAAACTAAGGGGTCAAGGTTGAGACAAGAAAGTTTTAAGAACAAGCGTTTATGAGGAACTTTGTCAAAAGCTTTTTCGAAGTCTAAAAAGAGCGCGTCTACTGGTATTTTACATCAATGCTAGAGCTAATGTCATTAGTAAACAGAGCTAGTTGAGTGTCACACGAAACACCTTTCTGAAAGCCATGTTGGTTTTTATGAAAGAAATGAAGAGGTGCGAGAAAGTTGACTATGTCGGAATAGATTACGTGTTCCATTATTTTAGAGCATACACTTGTGAGCGAAATGGGACGATAGTTTTTGGGTGAATACGAGTTACCTTTCTTTGGGATTGGAATGACCTTGCCTACCTTCCAGTCTTGGGGCACCACTCCAGATGAGTGCCAGTGGGCTTGGCAGCATGTCAGCAACGCCTCACGCTCACGCGATCCGCTTGCCTTTCGTGCAGTCACTCACCCTGATGTGCCTGCTGACATCCTTCCATGGGCCGCCCTGCGTAGCCGATGGAGACCCGATGTTCGTGGGCCACCAGCTGCTCCATCCTTCAACTACGACAGTCTTCGTTCAACGAGATCCTGGCTCCGAAAACGAGCGGCATGTGCATGATGATCTTCGCAGGCACAACCCTGCCTACGTCATGGCTCAGCTGCCTCATGCCCTTTCCTTCTATGGATGCTTCACCGCTACGTCGACCACTCTGACGTCACAGCAGCACTATATAAGGCCGGACAAAACGTCACCTGCTTCCAGTGGGCTTGGCAGCATGTCAGCAACGCCTCACGCTCACGCGATCCACTTGCCTTTCGTGCAGTCACTCACCCTGATGTGCCTGCTGACATCCTTCCATGGGCGGCCCTGCGTAGCCGATGGAGACCCGATGTTCGTGGGCCACCAGCTGCTCCATCCTTCAACTACGACAGTCTTCGTTCAACGAGATCCTGGCTCCGAAAACGAGCGGCGTGTGCATGATGATCCTCGGAGGCACACCCCTGCCTACGTCATGGCTCAGCTGCCTCATGCCCTTTCCTACTATGGATGCTTCACCGCTACGTCGACCACTCTGACGTCACAGCAGCACTATATAAGGCCGGACAAAACGTCACCTACTTCCAGTGGGCTTGGCAGCATGTCAGCAACGCCTCACGCTCACGCGATCCGCTTGCTTTCGTGCAGTCACTCACCCTGATGTGCCTGCTGACATCCTTCCATGGGCCGCCCTGCGTAGCCGATGGAGACCCGATGTTCGTGGGCCACCAGCTGCTCCATCGTTCAACTACGACAGTCTTCGTTCAACGAGATCCTGGCTCCGAAAACGAGTGGCGTGTGCATGATGATCTTCGCAGGCACACCCCTGCCTACGTCATGGCTCAGCTGCCTCATGCCCTTTCCTTCTATGGATGCTTCACCGCTACGTCGACCACTCTGACGTCACAGCAGCACTATATAAGGCCGGACACAACGTCACCTGCTTCCAGTGGGCTTGGCAGCATGTCAGCAACGCCTCACGCTCACGCGATCCGCTTGCCTGAAGCTTTCTCTGAATCCTTTCTAACCGATTTTTTTATGCGCACTGTGGAAACAAACTGGCAGTTATTTAAAACCAAACTACAGCACCTGATAAAAGTTCACGTTCCCACCGTCACCTTAAACATAAGATCAACATCCCCATGGTTCAACGCCTCACTAAAACGTCTTAAAAATAAAAAGAAGCGCCAGTTCCGCTCCGCTAAGCATTCAGACACCCAGTATGCGTGGGACAAATACAAGGCAACCGAAAAGCTTTTTGATTCTCTCGCAGCTAAAGCCAAGCGTTCTTTCTATTCTTCTACCTTACCTGATATGCTCCGAAAAAATCCTAAGCAATTTTGGAAAACAATTAACCCATCATCTATTACCCCTTCATCGAACATTACACTACGCGACGAACAAAATGTTTCAATTCCCGAACACTACACTTCGTATGTATTAAATGAAACCTTCTGCTCTGTATTCACCATAGAACCTGACGGTGACCTTCCCCATGCCCTTCCTGTATGCCACCCGATCATGTCGAAAATCGTATTTCATGCCAATGGTATTTCCAAGATAATCGACTCGTTAAAGCTTACTTCATCAATGGGTATAGATGGCATTAACACAAAAATATTGAAGAACACTAAAATTGTAACAAGTGTGATTTTATCTAACATTTTTCAGGGCGCGATTCGAGGGCGCACGGGCTGAAACACACGCACACACATGCACAGGCACACACACGTACACGTATACACACATATGGCCGCACACACACGCTACTGTAAACGCACACATACACGGGCGTACGCATGTGCGCAGGCGCACTTAACACAAGCATGGGCTCACACATTCACGCGCACGCACACATGCACGGGTGTACACACAATTGCTCTTAAAAATGCACGAGCATTCGAACTTCAATTTCAAACAAGCGCATAGCTGGACTCCTGTAACGATTCAGTCTTGTGAGAGGCAAACAAAGTATAAGACAATTTGCTGTGTACCAATACCCATTCCGTCCTTTTCGTAAAAGACACTTTTTGCATATCAGGTAAATTTTCAACTAGATCAGTTTGAGTCACTGCTGATGCAGTGTTTTTTTTCCTCACTCAGCCGCAGCGTATTTCAAGTTTTTTTTGGTCTCAAGTGGAGGTGGCGCAGATCAAGTGTTTCCTCAATTCGCTAGTTGCAATCTACACATTGATCTTGGTTGTTTTTGTCATAATGTGTTTTTTTCATTGTAACCACTAAACTGACACAAGACACACATACTTATCATAGCACCAGTCACGACCACACAGTCCTAATGAATGTTTCTTATCGCCGCACTTTCTCATTTTGCTGTTGCCGTAGACGTTTTCTGTGAATTCTGCGTTTTCATAAGGCAATTACCAGGGGTTTTTCCGCTTCCTCAAGGACCGCCCAGCTATAGTTGCAGAAAAGTTGAAGCACACTTTTTTTTCAATCACTCAGAAGAAAATTTGAAGTCTTCTAATGGAGCGGGAACCTCTTGACGGCATTATTCTGGCAGATCCCAAGGCAGCAGCAGTTGGTTGTTGTACAGGTACCCTTTTATTTCGCGACTTCATTGCTATTACACTGGAAAATTCTGAAATATTCAAGGAAATCAACCACTCCTCGATGCCCATGCACATAGGTCGGTACGGACTTCTCCATTTATAACATACCTATAATCATTCTGAATTTAGCTTTCTTCAAAGTAAACGTCGTCCACCTTGCACGTCTTTTCCAGCCTTTCCCATGGATATTTCCCACTTCTGCAGTAACAGCGCTGGTTCGACGGCGGGGAGAAGTGGCATTTTCAGGGTCTTTTCATCTACCCGCTGGTGCGCCTGGTCACAAAACACATCGTTATGATGTCCGGAAGGTCTGAACAACGATGCACGGGATAGCAGCAACAGTATACAGTTCACCTCGGGAGACGTTCACACGTGCTCGGTGCGCGCACTCGTGGTTAATACAAAGATCGTGTCCGCGATGTCAACAATCGGAGAGTTCCCTACATTGTGGATGTCTAACTATCTTCGGGACTGTAGGCGTAGAATTGTCTTCAGGAGACCATGGAAGCATGCCATGCGGCGAGACATACACATAGAAAACAAAAACGCGATCGAACGCCTGCACGAACACGTGAAACTGCATCGGAAGTAAAGCCAGAGGAAAACAGGCAGTTACTTGGCACAAACTTAGACTGCAGCGCCCTCAAGCTCCCTCGGAGCGAATCGCCCCCACCTCGAAAGGCAGAGTGCGAAAACTAAAAAAAGTATCTCTGAACGTTGACTGGCTCGGTGGGCCACCCACTGGCCACACGAGTGAGTCATTGCAGGCAAAGAAATAACCATACATTTCTTAGGTACAGGCTCGGCCCTTATTTATCACCATGTAGTATTCATTCGGCCCTCATCAAGCTGCTTTAACTACAATCCACGTAACTGGAAACGAATTTTTCACTGTTTCGCATGCAGAGATAGCATGCAGACGACGCTCCTTCGCCAATTCCAAAGCGATAGCAGCGCTGCCGCTGCGCGGGATACGGGAGGGGGCCGCTACTCGTCGCTGCAACCACGTGCGCTTACCCAACTGACAGTATCTAAAGACATTAGTTAAACTCGACGTGGCACTGAAAGCTTTAAAAATTATTGTTTAAATGCTACTGTTTCTCAAGGAGGTTGGACACACGTTCGGCTTTGGTTTACCACAGTGTTTATGCCACATGCCACACATTAGGCCTCGCATGATCACGGTCATAGAAGGGGTTAATGAGCGATTCAAGGCGTTTCGCACAGCATTAGTCACAGTGGTTGTTTTCGGACCACACGTGATCATAGACATCGCCGAAGCTGATGTTCCACTGGAGAAAGAGAGAGAAAATACTTTAATCGAAGGTCAGCCAATTACTTCAGGAAAGCCTGTCGCCCCTAGCTGTCGGCCGGAATCTCTAGGAACACGCCAGCAGCACGGACAAGACTGATTATCTGATCAGTAAGGGCTGCAGAGCTGGCCCTCCCAGGATTCTACAGTGAGGGAATCATTGTTTCGATATCGACATGTCCGCACCATGTGGACTGAATTGGCTACCTAATCACAAATTCTACACTGGGACGAGAAAGCTGCTAGGTGCCACTTGCTGTAAAGCGTGGGGTTTGGAAAAAAACCTCGGTTTTTAACTTTCGCAACAAATCCTCCTGTTTTTACCGAGGGAGTCGTCCGCTCTCAGATATACTTGCCGATTTAGCCTGTAGTAAGCGACGGTTTCATGGTATGTGCGTATATTATCACTTCTTTGTTTGGTAACATGAGAGGTTTTAAGGCTGAGTGGTAAGTGTGACCTCGAGCGACTTAATAAGCGTCCTCGTTCCCTGTAAGTCCTTGGTGTGCTGGCACCCAGACGAGCAGAATCAGCCCTCAGAACACTCCTACCAAATTTAATATAAAGACGGCAGTCTCCATCACTCTTCCCGATGTGTATTTTCTCACGGAGTTTTCGGAGTCGCTGATAACCACCCTGGCCCCTTTTGGCAAATGGCCAAAGCTATAGCCACTTCCCCGTCCTTTAAAGTTTCAATACCATGAACTGTGCAAAACGCCATTAGGCCGCCATCTTACCTAACCACCACTGCCGTGTGTGCCGCTTCACTTTCATATTCCGTAGCATCTGTATACGCGACGTTCGGTCGACTAGTGTACCTGGATTGTAATGAATCTGCCCTGGCTTCGCACCTACCTTCGTGATAGCTACGGTTTATGTTTCTAGATAGCGGAGGTATTTTTATCTTGTCCCTGATCTGTACCAGTATGTCTTTTGAACGCGCTTGCTCAAGCACGAAATCATAGCCTAATCTGTTTTGTGCTGCTCTCCCTGTTTTAGATCCGAGTGGCCTTTGATACTGTGCAGTAACAGTAGCCTCAATCAGCTTTTTGAGTGTGTTGATACCCATAACTTCATAAGTCTATGAGTGGACGTGTTCGGAGGAAGTCCGAGCGCGACTGCAACACTTTTCCTGATTAGGGTGTTGAGCTTGCTCCTTTCCGCTTGATTTGTATTGAAATAAGGTGCCGTGCACATTATCCTACTTACTACAAAGGTCTGTACGAGTCCAAGGTCCTCCTGCTTCTTTCCAGCATGCCTGTTCGCTATTAGTCTGATCAAAGATGTCTGATTAGAACTGGCTTTGAACCTGGCAAGCGTTTTGAGATTCCTATGGTTCACCTGAATCCTCAGTCTAAGGACTTGGATACTGTCGACCGCGAAGACCTCTGCACCTTTAACGTACAAGTGGATGTCCACTTCAGGCTTTTTGTGGATCCGCCTTTGTCCGGCGGGCATGCGGAAGAGTGCTTGCGACTTTTCGAAAGACCATATAAAGCTTTTTTGGTTCCAGGTACCTAAATATTTTATCAACGGCGACTTGCAAAGAGCCTTGAATTGGCTTGTCTCTGGCCTTGTTTATTCATAGTGTTAAGTCGTCTGCGTAAATGGTGTGATTTAACTTCTCGATATCTTTTAACTGTTCAGCCAGTTTCAACTTCAAAATGTTTAAAAGAGTGGGTGATAACACACAAGCCCTGAGGTTTCACCCTGTTGCTTACTTTGTAATCCACGATGGATTCTTCCCCGCTTTTTAAAGTGGCTTCCCTGTTCAAAGGAAGTCCATCACGTAGTCATAAACTGTCTTTTTTATGCTCAGGAAGGCACGATTCTTTAAGATCTACACATGGCTCACGTAAATGCCTTTGCCACATCTAACCCCACGATAACATTTCCTTCTCGCGTTGGCTTATTTATAGTTCGGTCCTTGAGCTGTAGCATCACAATGCATGCTGATAGTCGTTCTCTAAAACTGATCATGGTGTCAGGACACGTAACATTCCCTTCCATGTACCCATTGAGTCGCGTCTGAACAACGTGCCGTAAGAGCTTACCTATGAGCTCTCGAAACTGAGCTTTTTACCCGCCTTGGTAATGAAAATTGCATTTGGAAGTTTCCACTCCTGCGGTATCGTCTCCTCTACCAAACAGTCCTGCATGTACGTTGCCAGGTTAGCGATTGACCTATCGTGTAAATTACGGAGCATTTTGTTGGTCACTCTGTCCGGCCCTTCCACTGATGTAGTCTTTAGTCAATTATTCTCCACTCGCAACTGAGCCAGGGAAATACAGGCGTCTAAGGCTGAGATTTTCCGTCTTCCATTATCTGGAAAGTGTTCGGATCCGGCGGGATTAGGGTATCAGTTCCAAACTTCTTCTAAGAGTTCTTTTTTTGTGCCGTCAAACTGGTGCACCGTTGGTTCTAATTGCTGTTTAGGCGCTATCTTCGTGCTCTTGCGATCTAAGAGGTGGCGAAGAAGTCGTGGGCCACGTCCAGGTCGTACTTATATTCCTATCCATCTCATTACAGGCATTGCCCCCCCCCCTTTTGCTTAGTCATCGTGATGGCGAGCTCTTCAATTTGCCTGTTTAAAGTCGCTACCTGTTTCCTAATACTCGATCCCATCTTTTTTGTTTGAGTCAGTTTTTCAATACTTTTTTTCCTCCAAAAATTTACTAATCGCCTTTCTGCCACTTCGTTCTCCTCCTTGGTTTCTACCACTTCAGTAGCTTCCTTAACAGTACGTAGCAGCCCATCACACCACTCAGGATGTCATGATTGAGAGTCGTGTTGGCCCTGAGGTTTCTGAAAGAGTCCATATATATACGGCCTCTGCCCTCCATTTCCGAAATATTGCCGGGGCTTCTTCTATCACCAATTTTATGATCATGTGAACACTGCCTACGTCCTGGTTGGTGTTGCGCCACGTGGCACTAGTGCCACTACCCATGAGAGTGATGTCGGGGGTTGTGTCAACTGCAACACTGTTTACTTTCATCGTTGGCTGCAACGGTTCGGTTATTAAATCCAGATTATGAGTTCGCAAGTCATCCCACAATTTCCTGCCCTTTATCGAAGTCTGCTCATAATCCCATTCTATGTAATGAGCGTTTAAGTCCCCGACGATTAGCGATAAATTATTCCTAAACTTACGTCATGTTGAAGCGAAGAGATTCCCAAAGTCGCATTCCTTCTGTCTGGTAGAGCTGTATATATTTACTACGAACAAGCTGGCGTCTTTCTTTTTTCGTGGTAACTGTTCTATGAAAAAAATCGTCTGTCTTTGCATCACCAATGTCAAGCTGCATAGCCTAACGTTTCGTTTGACCTGGGTGGCTACGTGCGTATTGCGTCTTCATTTACATAGGTTTTATAACACGGCCATGTCGCCTTTCTCCCACATTCCTCTAATGCTATAATCTCCGGTCGACTTCATTTCTTCAGAAATTCTTGCAGAACCACATGCTTGCACGTGAAGCCTCTGCTGTTCCATTGCCAATTAGTGTTTTTACTGGATTTGTGAGCCATGATTGCCACTGGAGTGGTTTATCGGCCCGCCTAACAATTGTTGGGCATTGCCAGCTGTTCGTGTGCATGGTTCCTCTTCGCAAATTCTGTTTTAAGTTCCACGTTAAGTTTTAGGTTCCACGATATCCAGCTGATGCACGTGTGTCAGATTTTGAAACATCTCGAACATTCGTTTCTCGAAAGCCTTACGCCATTCATTGTCCTGGGTACATTTTTTTCTTCAACGTTTGCCTCCAGTTGTGCTGTTTTCATGTCTATCACTGTTTATATGTTCTTATCTATTGCGCGCTTTTTCGCCTCTTTTACCCTATTTTAAGCTGGAGACTGAGCAGAGCTGTGCTCATGCGACCTTTCTACATTTAGATTCTGTGGGTTTCGTGGTTAAGAAACCGGCGTTGTGTTAGACGACCTAACAGCTATTTCAAGCTCCGCAATTTACCGACTAATCACCGCTAGCTGCTCTTTAGACACGCGATCCTTTTTCCTTATTTTTAAAATTTCTTCATCATTCTTATCCTGGGAGGCCCTCTCACCCAATACCACTTGACGGTTCGGTCACGAAGGTCTTGCACTGTTGAGGACAGCACTGCCCGAGGTCCCCTCAATCATTGAACTAGCAATCAGTGGCAGCTCCTCTTCCTGTTTTTTCGGTAGTCTTGGGATGGAACCTCCCCTTCTCCATGAGTTGTTGCAAACAGACCTTTTCCCTTACACCTCCGAAAGTGTAGAGCAAAGGCATTTTGTCAAAATGCGCTGCACCAATGCAGTGGCAATAACGTTCATAACCATTTCTTTCCTGATTTCTAGTCTTTCATTCCTTGTATGCTCTGAATTTGGTAGTTCACGAAGTATATATGCTTATGTTTGAGGCACGCGAAGGACGGGCAGTCGCTTGACGGCGCCCGACAAAAAGAGAAGTTAATAAAAAAAGGCTGCCCAGACGCGGACTAAGCCGTTCTCCTCGGAACGCGTCTTTTTCGTCAAGCCCCGTGAGCCTTTGTTTACCGCACCTTGTGCTGGGGAGTCACCCGCATGGTGGTAGCGCTCTCACGGTGAGCCAGACTGAGAAATGAGTGGTCGCTGTCACGACACCACTCCCGACAAGATAATGTGGCACCATGCTCCAACAAAAGGTGTGGATAGGCGGCAGAATCATGTCTACTAACGCCAGACAGCCGACCGGCCTTCTAGACAGGCTTGTTGTCGCACGAAAGTATCTGTTAAGCTGTGCGTAGACGAAATAACGGAGTTCTTTTTAGCCGATTCTCCGAGGATAGCAAAGAGTGAGAACGCGGAGGCGGAGACCCGTTTCTGAGGAAAAAGGGAGTCTTTTCCTGCATGGGTGGAGCATCGTGTAGGGCATGCCGATAGTTATAGCGCGAGAACAGAACGACGACACAGAGACAAGAAGGACACGAAGGTCCCTGTGTCGCCGTTCTGTTCTCGCGCTATAAATATCGTCATGCCATACCAACTAGCTCAAGCTGCCACAAATTGAGTATGGGTTCGTCCCACAATGCTGTCTCAGATGAGACGGGAGGCATTTATTGATGAAAAATGGAGAGAAAGGGAGCTTGGTGTTCGAGAACGAGATAGAGAAGCGGTGAGAGAGGTCGTGCTTAGCGCAGACTCCGGTCCAAGGTTGATACTACGTCGAGGGGGACAGAAGATGTGCTTAGCACAGACTCTGGTCCAAAGTTGATACTACGTTGAGGGGGACAGAGGTCGTGCTTAGTGCAGACTGTGATCCAAGGTTGATACTACATCGAGAAGTTGGTGTCATTGTGTGGAGTATACGAAGGGCTCGGCAAGTAACGCTGAAGGTAATATTAATACAAACCAGTGCTTACTGTGCGGTCGGTTTAGTGGCCACCCTGGCCTTTGTTTCTAAGTAACTGTCAGTGTTTAAATAACCGAAGTTTGCCAGGAAGTGAGCAAGCAGTCCAGTCCTTCAACGTGTCGTCGTGATCATCTGAACCATCGGGATTACATCTATCATCCTAATCTGAACTATCATCCCAATCTTAACCTGTACTGTGTACACATGAGCAGCTATGTTTACCCCACGAAAAACGTTGACCCACAGACTAGAACACGTATACTATTCTTTTCATTCAATACGAATTCCGAAGTTTGCTTTCTAACGCATGCCCCTCCTTCACTTTGCTTCTCTCTGTGTGCCAGGACGCCTGTGCACATTGAGGGGTCACATTCCAGCAGTAATTTTTAAAAAGCGTTTGCGAGGGTCACCAACCTTGTCATATTGGGGAGGGATGAACGGAGGAGAAAACCTGTCCAAGAAAAAGTCTTGATAGGACAATATCTCGAGGAAAGCAATCTTACAGATGTTTGTAAGATGCGCTTACTTTTTTTCAAAGGATTAACTGCCGCTATATTCACATTTTCATCAGCTTCGCTGGCACCTTGTTACGTCATGTGGGAGGCATCCAGAATGCAAAGCTGCGCAATCAGTCTGCTTATTTGAAATTAGTTCTGCATATTTTTTCATTCATCTCCGTAAAAGAATCAGTAAAGCAAGCTTGTTTCTTACTAAACACCAATACCAGGATGCTTAGGACCTGTACACGCGCTGTCAGCACAACCACATTCCACGTGTCGGGATACCTTCCGCACGCAAGTGGAGGGCGAAAAAGTGACGCCGATACTTTGTTTCACTTTCCCCTTGCGTGTGGCAGGTATGCCACAAGGTATACATACAGTGCGGCTGTGCAGATAACGCATGACAAGCCCCTAATAAAGTCCTAAGATTCTGCCTTTTAGATGCGGAAGCATCTTATACTCGCGCCTTGTAGTGCGCCGTCCGCGCCGTCCGCACCGCTTCTCGAACATTCGACAGCTGACGCGCGCGCATGCGCCGTCGCACCGTCGCCCACCATCTGTGCCGCGCGCGCTTCTCCTTCGAGAACATTCGACAGCTGACAGCGCATGCGCCGTCGCGCCGTCGCCATCTGTGCCGCGCGCGCGCTTCTCCTTCGAGAACATTCAACAGCTGACAGTGCATGCGCCGTCGCGCTGTATATATACTCAAGGTCGGCGCTCGCTCGCTCAGTTGCCGCTCGTCGGTTGGTTTGTACGGCGCGTCGACGTCCAAGGTCGCGGTGAAATGAATTCCAACGAATCAACAAACACAATGATCGACGTCCCTTCGACCAGCGCCGTCCTTTCGCATACGTGTGTACGTGTTCACTCATTTAACACCCCCTCCTACAACCACGTTAACCAATTTAGCCATCGACCCAAGTAAGTCGCAATTTAACACCCCATTTCACAACCACGTTAACCAATTTAGCCATCGACCCAAGTAAGTCGCACTTTAACACCCCGTTAACCAATTATATGCTCCGCATCCTCCTCAGTGTTCCCCCGAGGGAAGCTGCGGGCAATTTTTTTTACCCATGCACTGACCACCGCCTCCTTTCTCGACCATCTGACACACGAAAACGGCATCTGCCATCATGTTCTTTATTACATGTCGACGTTAGCGCTGCAAAAGACGTACACATGTGAGAGACAGGACAAACAAGCAATACTGACAATTGCGTTATTGCAAATGTAGCAACGAAGTATAAGTTCAATGGTGCGCAGACGCAGTGAGCACATAATGTGGTGGCCGCACTTATCTGGCTACAGGCGTGCACTTGATATAAAAAAATGAGTTTTATTTTTTTTGTCCCGTTTTTAGGTTTTTGGCTTTGCCCGGTTGGCCAGAGCAGCTGCCAAACAAGTCTAACGCAACGGCATCAATGTATTCGGTTCGCAGAAATTGTGGTGTTGGTGTAGTCACTTGCGAGCGAAGCAGCATCTCGCCCCTGATTAAATAATTGAGAAACACCCAAAAAAATAGAATAGGCAACAAAAAGCTTTCGTCGCAGTCATACGCACAAACAATCGAACTCAGGCTTTCTGCGTGGCAAGCAGGTAGTCTACCACAGAGCTACGCTATTTCTTCAAACTGCTTTCAAAAAAAAGAAAACAGTGTATAATTGAGTAACGTGCTGGTGAGGACTACAAAAAATTGACCAGGAGAATACAATCACGCACCAAGCACAAGAGAGTTGCACCTGTTCTTGTTAACCTTTCCTCTTTATATCAACCACTCGGTTAATGGCTAATCCATCTTGTGAGTATGAGCTAAATGCAAAGAGTCAAGCAAGCAAAAAAGTCCCGCCTGTATAAAATGCTTCCAACGAAATATATAGTTTGTGGTCTCACTGCACCGACGTTTGTGCTTGTTTCCAGATGGATTGGAGGGAGCCTATGTAACGCCTCCGATATCACCTGGCAGAAGCGTAGACTCGAATCAGGTGTAAAAACTATTTTGTGCAGCGAGAGGGTGCTTTAAAGAACCGTGGATTGTAAAGTTCCTAAAGCTGTTTAGTTATCATCATCTGCTAATGCATCAACAAAGATAATGCTAATGCATCATCTGCGTAGGTTCGTGTGTCGCCTTTCAGACGCGTAGCGACCCCATCACTATTTCGCGAAATGAAGAACTATGGCCTGCAGATAGCTGTAGTTGCAACAGAAATTTTTGAAAATTTGAAACGCCAATGTTACAGGCAAAGTCGTTCGTTTTGTCATGGCATGGTTGAGACATGCACGTAGCAGTTGAGAAGGCGATGTGCATAGAGCATGATTACACTACCACGTTCTACCCTAGGGAGCAGAGCTCAATTGGCGTCCTCGAAGATTTAGCTTTTCCTTTCTAAAAGCACATCACACCGCGCCTTCGTCCATTTTCCTCCAAATAAATAAAATTTGAGTCAATGAAAGAAGTTTCACGTGGTCTCCAGCGTTATTTCTTTTTGGCATTTATACTTTTCATTATTAAGACTTTAGGCATTATAATTTAGGTTGTTCCCACAATCAGCCTTACCATAATTCAGCTTCTCAATTATCAGCTTTTTATAGGCATTCAGAACAGCAAAATTGAAAATGACGAATTATTTGAGTCCTAAAACTTAAAACCTTGAAAATATAAAAAGTCTAATTGAGGAAAAACTAAAATTTCAAATGCCAAAAAAGCAAAATGGCGAAACATTGAAATGCTGAAACGACAAAATGCCTTTATACCCTAGCTATAGTCGAACATAAAGTATTTTGCTAGAATAAAGGTTCTGTCGGCTTTGTACAGTGTTTATACGCTTTGTACCTTTTTTCAACTGCCATGTTTTGTCTGCGTGTTGTTCAAGCACTAAAAAAAGAAAAAAATACGCATAACTTCATATAACATGGAAAAAATGAGTGATTCCTTGCATACACGTACGTCACTGAAACTGCAATTTTGGTTGCACACTGCATGACACACAACGTTTGTGTCGTCACGTGGTAATGCTATCATCATGTCTCTAATTTTCTCTTAGGGACATAACCGATTAAAGAGAGTGTTTCGGCGAGCTGGCATTTCGTCATCAACAAAGTTTCGACAGCGCGAGGGTAAACACGAAGGACTTGCCTACGTCAGCTCTTTTTTCATGCATTCACGTTCATTTCATTGCTGTCAAAATTTTCTTGTTTTTGACAGACAGAGGCCAACAAAATTCTCGCCGCATCGTCATCATATTGACGCTGGTTGAATGCGTTGTGATTATGCTGCCTTAACGTCAAAGGTGCCATGTTGGTGAACGAGTATGTGAGGAAGCTATGACTTTGACGTCCCGTGCATGCAATCTACATTGCATTTCATACAAAAATGTGTTAAAAAGTGAAACGCCGATATCGTACTGGTTGCCTATAGGGAAGCTGCAAAATAATTTTCACGTTACCCTTGGCTTGATAAAACTTTTTGTTTGGCTAGTTGATACACGCTTACTGAAATGCAAATAAAAGAAAGATGCATACCATCAAGGAAAAAAATTGCCCGCAGCTTCCCTCGGGGGAACACTGAGGAGGATTCGGAGCATATAATTGGTTAATGGGGTGTTAAAGTGCGACTTACTTGGGTCGATGGCTAAATTAGTTAACGTGGTTGTGAAATGGGGTGTTAAATTGCGACTTACTTGGGTCGATGGCTAAATTGGTTAACGTGGTTGTAGGAGGGGGTGTTAAATGAGTGAACACGTACACACGTATGCGAAAGGGCGGCACTGGTCGAAGGGACGTCGATCATTGTGTTTGTGGATTCGTTGGCATTCATTTCACGGCGACTTCGGACGTCGACGCGCCGTACAAACCAACGGACGAGCGGCAACTGAGCGAGCGAGCGCCGACCTTGAGTATATATACAGCGCGACGGCGCATGCGCTGTCAGCTGTCGAATGTTCTCGAAGGAGAAGCGCGCGCGCGGCACAGATGGCGACGGCGCGACGGCGCATGCGCTGTCAGCTGTCGAATGTTCTCGAAGGAGAAGCGCACGCGGCACAGATGGTGGGCGACGGCGCGACGGCGCATGCGCGCGCGTCGTCTGTCGAATGTTCGAGAAGCGGTGCGGACGGCGCGGACGGCGCACTACAAGGCGCGAGGATAAGATGCTTCCGCATCTAAAACAAATAAGAAAAGAACAGCGATGGCGCAACTCACAACTTACTTCATTCTCAGAACATCAGTGGCATATATAACTGTAGCAGCCACACAGCGGTGGTCTAGTGGCTAAGGTACTCGGCTGCTGACCCGCAGGTCGCGGGATCATATCCCGGCTGCGGCGGCTGCATTTCCGATGGAGGTGGAAATGTTGTGGGCCCGTGTGCTCAAATTTGGGCGCACGTTAAAGAACACCAGGTGGTCGAAATTTCCGGAGCCCTCCACTACGGCGCCTCTCATAATCATATGGTGGTTTAGAGAAGTTAAACCCCACAAATCAATCGACCAATCTATACAACCATAGCAACCATGCGCGCGCTCATCACCTCACTTGCTTTTTAAAAAAACGTCAATAGATTTATAAAAAACAAATAATGACCAAAAAGCCGTTATACAAAACAAAATCCCATAAAAATGAATTCCGCACGTTGAAGAGCAACAGATATAGCTAACACGCATATCTCTCCTCTTTTTGATGTAGTGTGCTTTCGTGATTTGACCCACTACGGCATCATTACTCTTTCCAAGAACAAGTGGCTAGAAAACCCAAACTCACACTTGCAAGAACCACAGTGCGCAGGCTAATGTGTCGAAAGTTTATTTTCCACAGGCATTTCATGCTCCCTAATTCTGTCGTTTATGCACTGGCCTGTTTGGCCAATAAAAACTGTACCGCAACTAAGCGGAATTACGTACACCAAGCCAACCATGCAGGCGGCATATTTCCTCGCGTACGTCTTCCGAAACAACTTGAGTCTTGCGTCTGGAGCGATTGAAGAAAACGTATATTTGATGTTCTGCGCAAGGAAATCGGGAATGGTACTCTGGAGGCGGTGCGTTATAGTGCCTCGAGCGTTTAGCGAAGGCGACCAAGCGCACTAAGTCACGTCACACGATAGACATGAGCGCTATCTGGCAGTTATCTTGGAAAACAAAACGCGCAGCTCTGAGACGGGCGTGCGCGCTTGTCTAAGAGGTGATAAGGTGTAGAACGTAAGGTGACGGGTAGGTTTCACCACTGTGTCGTCTTAGCAAAGCGTTGGAAACACTACCTTTTTCGTGCGAGCGTTACATGGTGAGCGCCACGTCATAAACGCTATAGGGTCCTTAGAATAACTTATACATGCCCTTTCCAGTAAAAGGTGCCCATACAGAATATATATGGCATGGTGCCTCAAATATGCGCTATAATTACTTTTCAATTAACGATCGCACAAGTATGAACGCTAAATATTGAGCAACATTGGTGGGCGCTGGGGATAGGGTCCACCGTATGGAATATCCGTTGAAGCTGTTCAACGTGCCCGGTACCGTTAAATATGGACAAACCGACAGATAGACAGAAAGACATAAATTTTTGCGTCGAAGGTTCAGAGAAAGACCATCGTCTTTAAAATAACCACGTTCCCGAAATTACATAACCCCCCCCCCCCTTGCGGTAGTTGGTGAGCTGGCTTCGCCGCATTATTTATGGCAAAGCTGGGCCCTGTCAATTCGTATTCTGCAAGCTCTGTCTAAGAACGCGTTACAAGGTAGACTTCATCAACTTCCTTTTTTTTTTCATGCCCGTTTCCCGCATACAGTTATCTCGCTTCGCAATCCTCGCATCGTACGTGTAGATGATCGCGCACAGATCGTCCTGAAGTCTGTTGCCTTTTGGTTTTAAGAACGCATGTTCCAATTGTTTGTACATCTAGCACACACAAAGCTCTCTCAACATATTTGTTGAAATATTGGAGAGTTGGTTTATCGTACTTGCACTGGTATGGCGCATTACGGTAATCAAGGAATAGGTGAGCAGCCCGGCAGAAGAGGACAAAGCGCTTATTTTCATCTTACTATGTCATCTAACTTTGTCGTCTTACTTTTTCATCTTATTTTTCATCTCACTTTCATCTAACATCACCTGCTGTCCTACTTTGAGCTATCGCAACAGACAAAAAAGGCGGCAGCTCTGAGGCTCAGTCGAAATCTAATGCCACTAAAGACCTGTAGCTTTACTTTACGTGCAACGCATTTCTAATCGTAGACAATTCTCGTATATTGGTCATACAGGATGCTGCCTTAACGAAAGGCTAAAAAGCATCATTACAACGTGCACAAGCCAATCCAAGGACCCAGTGGAATTCACTACTGTGATTGTGGATGCTTCTTTTTTACCAATGTAAAGTGGTAAAAAACACCCGCTACAAATCACTCTCAAAATAATTGAGGAACATTGTATAAAAAAACTGGCATCACACTTATCAGCGCTTCTTCGTTGGCTTTGTCTGAAGATGAAGTGTCTTTGCTTAATGAGGTGAACACTCTACGAATCTTTGGTGTGTGACGTTGCAATGGTGGTGTCTAATCTTGTCAATATATGCTCCAACATTAGACACCACCCCCGCAACGTCACATATACAACGTCGATAGACTTGAACAAGCATATACTGACACAAGTGAATATATCTGATGGGATTTGCAAATAAGAAAGCTTAGCTGGAAGTTAGCGCCCTGTACTCTTGTGGCGGTTTGCTCAGTCGTTACTTCTTTACCGTAATGCACTATACCACTTCAAGTTCTCTGAACAGGGACTGATCCACATCGAAGAACACAGGGATTTGAAGCGAATCATCAATGGACGTCATCCTCACTTTTCATGCACTTCGCATTCCTCTTAGTATGTTTTATTTGATACATTTGTCATTTGGTACGTAATCAATTGCATACCTTATGCGGTAATGGAAAAGAGACAACGAAACTTTTTACGGTAACTGTAACAAGTTACTTTTGCAGACTCGGTAACTGCAACTTTAATACAGGGGTAATTTTTGGGCATGGGTTGTAACCGCAACAGCGTTACTTTTAAGTTTGGGTGCACGTATGAGTACTCTAGGTGGTCTAAAATTCCCGCGCCCTCCACCGCGGTGTCTCTCATAATCGTATGGTGGGATGTTAAACCCCACATATCAATGAAATCAACTCTGTTACTTTTTATTGATAATGTGTCTATGACTCGTACATAAAAAGAAGTGGTGCTTCTTTCCCTAATATGACAAGAGCTGAATTTTGGCAAGAAATAGAAATCATCTCACTTGTTAAATCATACAAGCAGGCAACTTTGAAAAGATGGGCGACGCGTGCATTTGCATGCCCTTCATCGCACTGACAAGAAAAGAATTTGAATTTGTTGATGTTCGTTTTGGCACATCGTAATGATCTTGTTCTGCCGCGCAACAGATGTGATCATATTGTTTTGCACTATAAGTAGCCTTTGAATCACAAGATCAAATTGTTGAAAGTAGCGTGCTGTGTGTGTGTGTGTCTGTGTGTGTGTTTGTGTGTGTTCTCGTTTTCATTGTGCTTGGAAAACAACGTGCCCAGATGTTCACCTTGGTGAACTTGCATTCCCGTTCGCAATTTAGTGCAGCTTGGAAGCCTGCGGAATCATCGGCACGCAGTTGCTGCCAGTACTCGGCCTCCCGGGCCGAGTACTGGCCGGGAGGCCGAAATGCACCATTGTCTCGGTGAATGCAAGCTCGCTTGCGTTCTCATTGCTACGGCTCTTTTATAGTTGTCGGCGGCATACGATGGTTTCAGGAGAAACCGATGCGCGCATGCTCACCGCCACGGCTTCCACGAGATGGACGACGTCCATCACAACCCAGTCAATGGCACTCTTGCATTGGCACGACACTGCGAACGACGTAACTGGTAATACAGCCAGGGGCGTAGCCAGAAATTTTCTTCGGGGTGTGAGGGAGGGTTCACACGTACCCGAGAAGGAGGGGAAGGGGCAGAGGTGTCATATTTTCTCTGTTACGCGGGTACCGGTAGCAGTTTGAGCAGAATGTTTACATGTACAGTGTCAATTTCTATGTAAAGGAACACGGGAACACCACCGGTGCGCTCCGGCGGCTGCTGGCAGGACGTTGTAGCGGGAGCGAGAGCAACCACAGTCTCTTTCCGCGTCATCTCCTGGCGATCAAAACAACCATTCGTTGCTGATATTAAACAAGTGGGAAGATTGTGACCCCCTCCCTTTCAGGGCGATTACGCGAGAGCTGGTACTCGCCGCAAGATGACGAGAAAAGAGACTGTGGTTGCTGTCGCTCCCACTTGAACGCACTGCCAGCAGACGCCAAAGCGCGCACGCCACGCGTCGCCGTGTTCTCTTTCATAAAAATTGACACTGTATATCAGTCCTAAGACTCCTGCCCCCAACCCCACGCGCATAGGCTTACGACGACAATAAGTAAACTCTTAGAAGAAAGGTAGTATAGTACTTGCTAACTTTGGGGTAGTAATGGTTTGTCACATATGTTACAAACCTGGTAGTAAGCGTGGTTAGTAACGGCGAGGGCGGTAACAGTTACTACACTTGCTGTTACTACCAGCATTCAGTAAAGAAAAGTAGTAACCGATAGCACTATATTCATTTATTTTACCATAAAGTTTATTGTTTGCTAATGTTGGTTAATTATAGTCTCATTACTACACAACTTCGGGTAATCTTGCGTGGTGTGTCATGAGCGCGAAAAATACACAGACCTAAAAATTTCACTAATTTTTACGCTACAGTTTTACGTAAGCGTGGGGTATACAAAGCCCCTACTTTGCAGATGCATGTCTGGCACAATGACACATTTGTGTTAAAGGATGAATTATAGCAACTGTGTATCTAGAGCACTATATCATACTACCTGGTTACGTGTGTTTGGGGACGTAGCACAATACGTTTAATCACCCTTACTTTCAAGAAAATTATAAGTCATATCTATTTATTATGAAAAGACCACAAAAATTCAATACGTACAGTGGCCGAAACAAGCTACCCAACTCATTACCATAGTGTCAGTGCATTTTATTTTATTTATTTTTTAATTTATAATACACTCAGGACCAAATGGCATTGCTGAGGGGAGTGGATTACATTGAATGACACATGGTACGTGTTGGGGAGGGAAAAAAACAGCGTTAGTACGAATATAAGCAAAAGTCAGCGTACAAACAAAAATACATTAAATAGGTCCTGCGTAAACAATGTTAGCTACGGTATCACGAAAAAGATGGCTGTCATTAATAGCAACAATTTCAGGGGGAAGGTGGTTCCACTCGCGAGAAGAACGAGGCAGGAACGACTGCGCAGCTGTGTTAGTACAATAGGTGATAATTCCAACCTTGTGACGGTGATCGACACGGTTGGAAAAATACTGAGGTTGCAAAATAAGTTCGTCTTGCAAGATGGTGTGGTCATACATTTTATGAAAAGTTGATAGGCGGGAAACTTTTCTTCGAAGTGACAGAGTAGGCAGGGACAGATTATTTTTCATTGCAGATATACTGGCAGTGCGATTGTAGTTCGATAATATGAATCGTGTGGAATTATTCTGAACTAGCTCAAGTGATGTAATTAAATTAATGTGGCGGGGATCCCAAACCGAAGAAGCATATTCTAGTTTAGGTCGTATTAATGTTTTGTACAGGGCTAATTTCAATGAAGATGGAGCTTTGGAAAAGTTACGGCGTATGTACCCAAGCGTACGGTTAGCATTGTTGATTATTTGTTCAACGTGCATTGCCCAAGAGAGATTGTATGTTATGTGGACGCCTAAGTACTTGTACAAGTTAGTGGATTCAAGAGGTATGTCGTTTAAGTAGTAAGTAAATTGACTGCAAACACTGCGGGACACGCGCATGACTTTACATGTGTTTATGTTAAATTCCATTAACCATGTATGGCACCAGTTATCAACAGTCTTAAGGTCTGATTGGAGAGTACACGAATCAATTATGTTATTTACCTCACGACAAATAACGCAATCATCAGCAAATAAATAAATTCTGGATTTAATGTGGCAGGGAAGGTCGTTAATATAGATTAGAAATAAGAGAGGCCCAATTACCAATCCCTGAGGAACGCCGGAGTGTACTTCAGTAAAACAAGAATTATACCCGTTAGCGTAAACAAATTGTGAGTGATTTGCGAGAAAACATTCAATCCATTTAAACACGTTATGATAAGTTTCAGTTGGCTTAGTTTGTGAAGTAAAAGTTTATGACATACCTTATCAAATGCTTTGGGAAAATCCAAAAGATGCAATCAGCTTGTGATGAGTTGTCCAAAATGCGGTGTAATCTGTTAGTAAATGATACCAGTTGTGTATCACAGGAGTATGATTTACGAAAGCCGTGCTGAGATGACGTGAAGAAGAAATTACTTTCAAGAAAATTTACAAGCTTTGTGAATATGATGTGCTCTAATAGCTTACAGCACGTACTGGTAAGAGAAATGGGACGATAATTAGCAGGGGAACTTTTACTACCAGATTTATGAATGATTTATGATTTATGAACTACTTTCCCGATTTTCCATTCAGATGGGAGAGTAGAAGTCTCGAGTGATTGTTGGAATATCTTGGCTAATATGATGGAACTAATTTCTACAGTAGTTCTTAAAAATTTACTATTAATCGAATCATAACCAGGGGAAGAATGGTTGCTTATTTTGTTGATAAGGGAAGCGATACCAGAAATGTCTACTAAAATTGGTGGCATGGGGAGGTGATTGTAGCAAAAGGTGGAAAGAAGTGGAACATCAGATGTTTTTGTAAACTGGGCAGCAAATGTGTTGTTGAGGGCTGTTGCACACTGATTGATGGGAACTGTGTTACCAGATGAGTCTTGCAATAAGATGTAATTATCTTTTGGGGGACTGGTAACGCGCCAAAACTTTTTTACATTTGTTTTTAGCATTAACGGCAATACATTAGAGACGAAGTTATCTTTAGCTTGTTTGAGTGCCTGACGTAAATACTAGATGCGGTATTACAAGCGGCCCATCGTTTGTTAGTTGGCGAGCGCTTAGCTGAACGATAAAGGCGTTTTTTCTTGTTAGACAGGCGTTTGATAGTGGTATTATACCATGGCGATTGTGAGTGACTAGCAATATGTAGGTTGGTATGTGCTTTACGGTGAGGCGATGAACTTCAGCAGCAAACATATCCCAGTTAGACTGGACGGAACGGTTGTTAAAACCAGTCAGAAAGACGTCAGTAAATTCAAATAATTCACGATTGATAGCATCGAAGTTGGCTTTTTTGTAATCGCAAATAGTTTTTTTTCATTCTGGTGCTTTTAGGAGGGGTAGCGTGTAAATCAAAGGTGAGCAATGAGTGGTCACTAATACCTGGTAAACAGGTAATAGTTGAAGCATAGTCTGGACGGGTGGTTAAAATCAAATCAAGAGTGTTTGTCGTAGTAAATGAGACTCGGGTGGATTCGGTAACTAACTGTGACAAAGAGAAGACAGAACAAAAATCTAGGAAATCTTTAGAAAGCGCTGAAGAGGGTGATAAAACCGGAGAGGAGGTATGCCAATTGATATTTGGGAAGTTAAAATCACCAAAAAGGAACAATGAATACGATGGAAATCGACTGATAATAACATTGACAGAATCATGCAATTCGTTAACGAACGTAGAAGACGAAGATGGTGAACGGTAGCACACACCTATGATTACTTTGAGATGACCGAGCGTTAATAACGAGAAAAACCATTTCTTGGTTACTGTTCACATGAATGGGAGATGAAGGAATGTCTCACGAAACAGCTAGCAACACTCCGCCACCTCGGCGCTCCGTTCTGTCACATCGATAGACTGTGAAATGTGACGCATTTACGAAAATTTGCGAATCACGCACGTGTTCAGGAAGCCAAGTTTCAGTTAATGCGATTATGTGGGCAGATCATGATCCTATTGCGCTTGATAACGAGTTGTGTTTGTTTAGAATGCTTCTTATGTTAGTGAAAAGTACAGAAACACGAGGCGTAGTCTGTCGGCCACTGCCCCTTGCGTTTACCTACGGTGACGTTCGCAGCAAAGTGTTGTTAGTAGGACCAGACCTTCGGCTACTGAATGTTTCACACGATTAGTATATCAGTGGTTAAAAGCTAATGATTGTTATAGTGTTTGACGTGCAAAAACAATGATTATATTTGGAGACACGCCACAGTGGAATAATCGTGACCTAACTCCAGATTAATTATCACTGCCTGGCTATTTTGATCCACCTGTCTCGATAATTTTCTATCCGTGTATTGATATTCGGAGCTTTTGAACTATTAGAATAATAATAATAATAATAATAATAATAATAATAATAATAATAATAATAATAATAATATAATAATATATTATTATTATTATTATTATTACTATTATTATTTTATTATTATTATTATTATTATTATTATTATTATTATTATTATTATTATTATTATTATTATTATAAACGTTGATAGTTCCAAATCTACTAGGGAGCTGTGGAACACCGTACTAGGGAGCTGTGGAAACCTGGACCATTTGGGCTTCTTGGGCGTGCACCCAAATGCAACTATGTGTGCAGGGGCCTCAGACATTTTTGGTTCCATCGAAAAAGCAGCCAGGATTGGGTCCCGTGACCTTCGAATCAGCTGCAGAGCATTGCAGCCATTATAGACTACCATGAAACCCGTGATGTTAGCACGCGGGTTTCACTATTAGGCATTAAAAAGTACGGTATTTCGTGACAGTCCCATTTCGCACGACAGCAGAAGATAGGGGGCCTCTGGGCTGGCTGACGTGATAGTGCTGGCGTTAGCCTAAAGTAATATTTCTCCGCGGTCTGGAAGACAAATATCATGATGATCGAGTGCGCTTCGTTACGCTGCATATTCGCTCAAGTTATGGTGGTCCTTGTTGTGCTCTATGTGAAGACGAGATCACGGGTGCACGTGTTGGTTTGTATGTATTATGTGTGTGTAAATCAGCAGAGCCGCTTCTGTTACTCGACAGTGCGAAATCACAAAAAAAGCAATATACACACCGAAAAGTAATAATAACCAATTATAGCAAATAAGCACTTTACCAATGGTGAACAAGTGCACCATAGACAAAAGGTAGGTGGCAGGACGTTTATACAGTATGCTGCGATTAGAGGGACGAGATGTCGAGAATTTGATCTCGGGAGCCTTTGCGAAGGATTTGATTGAGATATATACGCATGAGAGGCGCGGGTGTGCCAAAACAAACACACTTGAGTACACCAAACTAAACGGCAAACAGTACACTGACACTCAGATTTCACTCCTAAAACACAACATGTATGCACAAAATAATTGGCTATACAAGTGAAATCGGGAGCAATAGAAATCCAACACAAGTGCGGTATTAAGCCTAAACTGTCCCTAGCCAATATTTCGTCTCGGTGGCATCTCACATGCGCTCTCGCAATAAAAGAACATTCTTGCTGTTCATATGCCACCCTCGGAGCAATGGCGATCTGGTACCGCCTCGTCGTCATCATCGTCGGCGCGCGTTCGCTTGACAATCCACTCATCTGTATTGCCGGTGTCTCGGTCCTTGTCTCAATTTTGGGCCCTGCTAGGTCCCGCTCATGAACGACTCCCCCGCTGACACGTCCACTCGGCTAACTAGTGTGTGCTGCTCCCATCCTAATGCGATATGGTGAAGCTGTAAGCCCCACAGTAACTACTGGGCAGGATGCGCAAGTCCAGACAGCCTCATTGGGTACCATTTGCGACTTCGATGGCGACTTGCCGAGTTCTTCGTGTTGACATCCTCAAAACAGGGTGGTCATGCTGCTCCCGCCGGGGTAGCGACGCTCGTTTCTCACGTCTTCGCAGCTCGGCATCTCAACACACAGCGCCTGCAATTTGTTTGAAGTTTCGCTTCTAGGGTCGGGTTGCATGCCAAGGCCTTTCTTTGACAAATCTCTTGCGTCTACGAGGCTGGTGCGCGTTCACTCGGGTGACTCTCTTCTTTCGGCAGCGGCGGCAGCATTGGGAACACGCGGCTGATGTTTGGCGCATTTTGCCCATACAGATGCTTGCGCCAGTATTGACGACGATTCTGCGGCCGTGACGAAACTGGGCTATCAGACGCACCCACCCTCCGAGTATCGTGGTACGATAGTCGGCTACCGGCACGCCATCTACTAGCAGCTAAGGATAAAACAGCGATGCTGGCACCTCGAAGCTTCATTTTGGCAGCGGTGGCCGCAGTGAAAACACGCGGCTGATGTTTGTCGCATTTTGCCCTTACTGGTTTTAAATTGCCTCATTGTCTACTATTAAGACAAATTTCAATATTGCTGTTGCCGCTAAGACATCTTGCTGCTTTGTTCTTGCTTTCTTTTTACCTTTTTCTTCTTGTCTTGTTCTTGCATCCTAATAAGGCGCCTGGTCGTGAGTTGCTAAAAATGTTGAAAGAACTGTCGCAAGAAATTTGTGACATGTGTGCTTATTTGGAGAAGGAATTTAGAAAACAATATGGAGAACTGATAGCTGCCACGGAACTTTTTAACAAATGTTTCAAAGAAAGGAATGCTAGTATGAAGGCTATTGTGCAAGAAAATATTGATGTTAAGGCTCAGAATGCTCACGTTGTGCCGGAGTGTGCGCTTCTTAAGACACAAGTGGAAGCAAATGAAAAAAGTATAGTACAACTGGAACAGTACTCGTGAATTGGGAACCTAGAAATCAAGGACATTTCAGTTTTACAGGGTGAAAGTATCTTGGCTATATTGTAAAACGTTGTTGACGGTATTGGTGAACCTGTTGCACAGAGTGATCTTAAGATATGTCTCAATATTCAAACAAAAGTCCCAACGCATTCAAACATTCTTGTTCTGTTTACCAGTAGATCGAAATGCGATGCAGTTCTTGGGAGGGCCAGAAAGAAAAAGTTTTCAACTACCTATATTGGTTTCACACTGTCTGCCCTAATATTGACGCACGTATGTGCCAGTGAAGGTGACAATGAAGCAGCGCGAGTGTCCTTGGCTGAGAGCAGAGACGAAGAAGACGTTGCAGTGTTTGTCCTGTCATCGAAAAAGCGTATTTGTTTGAGGTGCTTTCTGTGCTCGTCGATACCACGTCGTCGCATTGGTGGTGGTGCTGGGTAGTCTTCATGCTTGACACCTCTTCGCGGACCCGACATTCAAGCCCGGAATCGCTACCACGCCTCGACACACCAGTTCATCGTTTTAGTCGCCGTCTGCTGGGCCTGGCTCCTGAGCTCAATCCTTTGCGAGAAACTGCCAGCAATCGCATGCCTCCTCCAACCACTATGGCAACTGCAGCTCCAGAGAACATGACACTACAGAATCCCATGATTCCTGATTGTTTTCATGGTAAGACTTATGAAGACGCCCAAGACTGACTGGACCAGTTGGAACACTGTGCGAAGTACAACCAGTAGGCCACCCCAGAAGACAAGCTCGCGAATGTGTACTTCTACCTGAAAGACAATGCACAGACGTGGTAAATCAACAGGGAAAAAAACTTGGCTACGTGGGACGACTTCCGCAACCAGCTGGTTAACACTTTTACCAGTCTCGATAGAAAGAAAAATGCGCAACGCGTTTTGGAAGTTCGATTTTAAAAACCAAATGAGAGCCTTGCTATGTTCGCTGAGAACATGACCCGTCTTTTCGGCAGGGCAGATCCTGAGATGCCGGAAGACAGGAAGCTGCGGTATATAATGCGAGGCGTGAAGTAGCAACTGTTTGCTGGGCTTGTGAGAAATCCACCAACCACAGTAAGTGAGTTCACGAAGGAAGCCGCAGCTATTGAACGGGCCCTACAGCAACGATACCGCCAGCAGAACCTAGTCAACTTTCGAGCGAGTAGTCCTGTTAAAGCTGCGGCGAGCCTCTCCGACAATGAGAGGCCTCTGCGGGAAGTCATTCAGGAGATTTTGAGGGAGGAGCTTCGGCAGCTTGGTTTATTTCCAGCAACCGAACCGACGCTGGCACTGTGTTTTGTCGCCGATGTTGTTCGAGATGAGGTCCATCAGGCTCTCTCTTCATTCGGCTACGGTGATGTGCGATGGCATATCTTACTTATGCTGATGCAGTCCGACGCCCCGTCGTCCTGCCTTCGGTACAGCGAGATGGACCACCACATTCAAAATTCAACATTCAATATTTTTTATTTGGAGGAGAAAAAAGATACATAACTTTTTTTCTGCGGGAGGCAAAGACTAAAGTCTATAAGCCTGACGAGGTCTCACCCCCTATTAACCGAAAAAACAGTCTGCATCAGTGACATATACATTTACTTCTCAGCAACATACAACTGTATACACCGGTTTGATATTTTATCGGTAGAAGATACTGGCATGCCATAATATATTTCTTTTATATAATCGAAATAATCAACCATTCAAAACATTCATGTTCACAGTGAACATTCACAACATGCATGTTCACAGTGAACAACCATAAAAGTACATAGAAAGAGAGCGCACCATTACTCTTATGTGTAAATGACGATGGGTCTACAATGACGTCAGTCGAAAAAAGAAGTGATTCAATATGAGATTTAAACGGTTTATCTTTCAGGGTAAAATCTATATTCGATTCGTGAAGGTTTAGCAACCCTGCAAACAGAGCCACTCTCAGCGCCGACCACTTTCTCTACCTCACCGCTTCCTCCAACAAGACGATTGCAGTATAGCCAACATGCCCCACAACGTGGTCTAGTAGTGAGTCTCCGCTTACCTACCAACGTCGGAAAACCGACTTGTGGCGTACCGCTGACCGTCGACCGGTATGCTTTCATTGTGGCGAAGCTGGACACGTCTACAGAGTTTGCCGTTATCGTGACGCTCAGTACTCGAGATTTTCTCGCTACCCTAATTACGCTCCGTACGACGATCGACGCTTGTACAACGACGCTCCTGTGAACACCCTGCCGCAGAATCCAGTAATGCCCAGATCACGTTCTCCATCTCCTGTGCGGGCCAGTTCACCTAATCGTTGCAGTTTTGCCCATGTCACCAGGGGCAGGTCCCCTAGCCCATGAAAGAGAAATTAAAGGCAGTGACCTCAGGGGGGTCGGGTTGCCAATAATCGAAATTCCGAACAGCCCCCATTGCATACAAACGACAGCTCAAAGCCACCGATGCCGAAGAAGACGACAGCAACGAATACTTCGACGAATGAGACTGTCATAATATGTGCTGCGCGGACGCGAAACAGAAACTAAAAAAAACGACAATAGTGTGCCGTGCGGTGGCGAAGAGGAAGAGGACAGGTCGTGAGGCGCGGCCTCGAGGGTGCGTGACCCGTGCCTTCGGCAGTGCGCGAGGTACGTCGTTCGAGGCAGGACTACCTCGTTGGGCGTCTGGCCCATAGGTACGACCCAGGCCACGTCGCGACACTCGTACCAGCCGAGTGGACAGCTCAGCCTCCGCTAGACGACCGGTCTAGGAGAGCTGGCGCCAGGTTCCTGAACCTGTCCTTGTCCCGCTGGTCGTGGAGAGCTGGCGCCGGGTGCCTGAACCTACCCTTGCGCCGCTGTTCCAGGAGGGCTGGCGTGGGTTTCCGAGGCGGACTGCAGGTGCTCAAGGGCACAACTCCCTGCCGCCAGAACACGTGAGTCGTCGGCTCCAGTTCGTCGACAGTGGCGCTGAGCCACTGGAGTTCGACGCGGCGACCCTGCGTCTCCCGACTTCGTCACTGCAGGTGACGACGCCGCACAACGTCGACTTCGCCACTGAATGGTGCCGACGGGGCATCAACGACGGCCCAGGCTACTACCCCGACGACCTGAACTGTAGGCCGAACGTTCTACTTATTCATTTAGTTTAGCCGCGTGTTTTTTTTTGTTAGGAACTTCGTAATGTGTGGGTTGGCCATGTGTGAAGGGTACAATAGAAGTTGGACGTGTGTTTGTGCACTGGCGTGCTGTCTGATTCTTTCTGGAGCGTTCCTGCCCCAATAACATCACAAACTGGCGAGCCTGCCAGGATCCGCTCGTTAAACCAGTGAAAGAAGACAGTTTCGCTCGAGGCAGACACACGTTCAGACTGCACCATGGACTTGGAAAAACTCGCCGCTATAGGGATCCAACTAGGGTTCTCGGGTGCAGAGCTACCCAAGTGGATTGAGGCCCAACAGGCTAAGCTAAGGGATGAGAGAGCTGCAGAGCGAGAGGCAGCCAAAGAAGCTGACGAGAGGCAGCGTGAAATTCTGCAGCTTAAGCTAAAGCTTCAGGAAGGAGCTCAGAATATGCCTGTAGCAGCTAATGACGCTTTGACTGCGCCCAGCACCTCCTCACCGCTCAATCCGCAGAAGTTACTGCCTGTATTTGACGAGAAACGCGATGATCTGCACGCGTATCTGCAGCGATTCGAGCGCGTAGCCACAGGACAGGATTGGCCGCAAGAAAAATGGGGTCTCGCTGTTAGCATGTGCCTAACGGGTGACGCGTTAACCGTGATAGGCCGAATGACTGCCGCTGATTCGCTGGACTACCAAAAAGTAAAGAAAGCTCTACTGCAGAGATTTCAGTTTACGGCTCAAGGCTACCAAGATAAGTTTCGGAAAGCACGAGCAGCAGATGGTGAAACTGGACGACAGTTAGCAGCAAGAATTACCAGTTATTTCGACCATTGGATAGACATGGCAAACGTATCCCAAACCTATGAAGGTCTAAGGGATCACGTAATCTCTGAGCAATTCTTGCGTTGTTGCCATCCAAAGCTGGTTGTTTTCTTAAAAGAGCGAGAGTGCAAGTCACTAGATGAACTCGCTAATTTGACGGATCGCTTCCTTGAGGCGCAGAATTTGACTAATGTAGGAAAAGGTCCTGACCCCGCGAAAGAGTCCAGTGGAAAGCCTACCGAAGCGTCGCGGAAACCGCAACTCAAGTGTATCCTGTGTCATCGTTTCGGACATTTGGCTCCTGACTGCCGCAATCCACCTAAGCAGATGCTGAAATGCAAGTTGTGCGGTAAAACGGGACATGTCACAGAAACTTGCCGGAACCAGCATGGGGACAACAAACCGAGTTCTTCGTGCGCATTTAGCGAACCTGACTCTGCCCGGGCTGGTGCTAGAAAAACAGCCAAGCGTCCAGGAGGGAAGATTCCTTGCTCAAGGCACCACGACGACAAGAACGTGCAGGGTACGATACGTTTCCTGGCCGACGGGATGCCAGTGGTCGAAGGTCTGCTGCTAGGAAGAGAGGTTCGAGTCTTACGCGATACGGGATGCAACACGGCAATCGTCCGACGGGAGCTCGTTCCTGATGTGTGCCTGACAGGCAAGAAAATCAGTGTCGTTCTCCTAGACAGGTCAACTAGCCATCTCCCGGAAGCTATTGTACAAGTCAACACGCCGTACTTCACAGGGATGCTGAAAGTGGCTTGTATGGATCAACCCCTCTATGACCTTGTGCTGGGAAATCTTCCAGGCGTCAGAGGACCATACGATCCAGATTCTGACTGGAAGCAGGCGACTCATACCCAGGTGGATGAGTTACCTGCGCAAGCACACCCGACCAAGTCACCTGTCACCTCAAGATCTGCTTCTTCAAGCGTGGCAAAAACCAAAGCCAATCAACAAGGTCAAGAAAATATCAGGCCTTTGTACGTGTCAACAACGCTCTTACCTGACGTTACCAGAGCCCAACTCGTCGAGGAACAGCGAAATGACCCGACACTCAAAGCTGTCTTTGCTAAAGTGAATAAAGAGTTCAAATCGGGAAAGGGCCACTGTTACGATTTCATCGAAGATAAAGGATTGCTTTATCGACGCTACCGCCTTGCCACTGGCAGGACGTTTAAACAGCTGGTCACTCCGAAAGCGTTCCGGGTAGGCATACTGAACATTGCTCATGGCAGTATCATGGCGGGACACCAAGGCATCAAGAGAACTACTGATCGTGTCCTAGAAGAATTTTATTGGCCTGACCTGAACGGAGACGTAAAGCGCTTTGTCAAGTCTTGCGACAAGTGCCAGAGAACTACCCCTAAAGGAAAAGTTGGAGTCGCACCACTAGGCAACATGCCTCTTATCCGGACACCTTTTGAAAGGGTCGCGGTTGATTTAATCGGCCCATTTTCACCAAGATCGGACCGTGGGAACCGATATGTTCTGACACTTATCGATTTTGCGACTCGCTACCCTGACGCTGTAGCATTGCCCGCAATCGATGCAGTTCACATTGCGGAAGCACTCATCGAGATTTTTTCCCGCATCGGCTTGCCAAAGGAAATCGTCACCGACCAAGGGGCAAGTTTTACCTCAGAATTAATGAACGAGGTTAGCAGGCTTCTCTCCGTGAAGATGCTAAAGACAACCCCATATCATGCGATGGCGAACGGTCTCGTGGAGAAATTTAATGGCACCCTGAACACAATGCTAAAGAGAATGTGCCAAGAGAGACCTCGATCTTGGGACAGGTACCTAGCTCCGCTACTCTTTGCATATAGGGAAGTTCCACAGACAAGCCTCGGGTTCTCTCCGTTTCAGCTCATTTACGGCCGCCACGTCCGAGGACCGCTAACCGTGCTGAGAGAACTGTGGACAAATGAGGGGCTAGACGCAGAAACGCGGACGACTTACACCTACGTCTTTGATTTGCGCAATCGCCTAGAGGAGACTTGCAAGATAGCCCATGAACAGCTGGAGAAGGCTCGTGTGAAGCAGAAAACCTATTATGACAGGAAAAGTCGCCCTAGGAAATTATGCCCAGGCAACAAGGTTTTAATTCTGCTCCCGACTGACTCCAACAAGCTGTTAATGCAGTGGAAAGGGCCGTTCCAAGTCATCGAACGGAAAAATGATGTCGACTACGTCATCGATGTGTTTGGGAAAAACAAGATTTTTCATATCAACATGCTCAAAAAATACGAAGAGCGCGAAGGGACAAAGCCACACTGTTTCATGGGGCGCACATCAAGAGGAAGCGTTTACGGCCCTCAAGAAGAAGCTCGGTGATGCTCCCATCCTCCTTGCTCCCGACCTCTCGAAGGAGTTCGTTCTTCGTACGGATGCCTCCAATACAAGCCTGGGCGCAGTATTGCTCCAGATGGGAAAGGGCCAGGTGCTGCATCCAGTTGCTTACGCAAGTCGTAATTTATTGCCCCGAGAAACCCACTATTCAACAATAGAACGGGAATGCCTTGCACTTGTTTGGGCAGTGCAAAAATTTCATATTTACCTCTATGGCAAACTTTTGTCATTCAGTCAGACCACCAACCATTACAGTATTTAAATTCCGCCAAACACATGAACAACAGAGTGTTGAGGTGGAGTCTCCTTATGCAGGAGTACTCATTCACAGTTCATTACATCAAAGGTTGTGACAATGTTGGAGCCGACTACTTGAGTCGCGCATAACTGCCGTTCAGGTAGCAACGTGGTTCTTAATACTACTAGCCCTCAGTCGTGAATAGTTGACTCCTAGTTGCGACATAGCAACCCTACTTGTACGGTAGTTTTCCAACCGAACTGTAAGCAGCCTTCTGTGAACATTCTGCTACTATGTACATGCGACCCCTAAGGCAATGCAGTGCAGTGCAGGGACCGTGCAGTGACCGTGCAGTGCAGTGACCATTCGTTCGCCCCGCGCCCTTGTAGTAGAATAGTTGCAAACAACTTTCTCGGAAAAGGGGGTGATGTCATAATATGTGCTGCGCGGACGCGAAACAGAAACTAAAAAAAACGACAATAGTGTGCCGTGCGGTGGCGAAGAGGATGTGATGTGTGCGTGTATGTGCCGTGCGGTGCCTACGAGGAAGAGGACAGCTCGTGAGGCGCGGCCTCGAGGGTGCGTGACCCGTGCCTTCGGCAGTGCGCGAGGTACGTCGTTCGAGGCAGGACTACCTCGTTGGGCGTCTGGCCCATAGGTACGACCCAGGCCACGTCGCGACACTCGTACCAGCCGAGTGGACAGCTCAGCCTCCGCTAGACGACCGGTCTAGGAGAGCTGGCGCCAGGTTCCTGAACATGTCCTTGTCCCGCTGGTCGTGGAGAGCTGGCGCCGGGTGCCTGAACCTGCCCTTGCGCCGCTGTTCCAGGAGGGCTGGCGTGGGTTTCCGAGGCGGACTGCAGGTGCTCAAGGGCACAACTCCCTGCCGCCGGAACACGTGTGTCGTCGGCTCCAGTTCGTCGACAGTGGCGCTGAGCCACTGGAGTTCGACGCGGCGACCCTGCGTCTCCCGACTTCGTCACTGCAGGTGACGACGCCGCACAACGTCGACTTCGCCACTGAATGGTGCCGACGGGGCATCAACGACGGCCCAGGCTACTACCCCGACGACCTGAACTGTAGGCCGAACGTTCTACTTATTCATTTAGTTTAGCCGCGTGTTTTTTTTGTTAGGAACTTCGTAATGTGTGGGTTGGCCATGTGTGAAGGGTACAATAGAAGTTGGACGTGTGTTTGTGCACTGGCGTGCTGTCTGATTCTTTCTGGAGCGGTCCTGCCCCAATAACATCACAGAGACAACTGCTCACGTAACCGACGTTATCAGCGCTGACCTCGTCGTTCACATTGACGGCCACCAAGTGACGGCTTTTGTGGACACTGGCTCCCACGTTTCTTTAATAAGCCTACAGCTAGCCGAAAGACTAAGGTGAAGATGCCATGGCACAGACCCAATATAAGAACTGCAGGAGGTCAGTTGATGACACCGGTTGGAAAGTGCACGGCCCGAATTTTCATCGCTGGTTCCGCCTTTGTCGCCACCCTCGTCATTCTGCACGGGTGCTGTAAACTGCTCATATTGGGAGTAGATTTCTTTCGCGAATACGGGGCTGTGATTGACCTCCGCGACAGAAGCGTAACATTCGCTATAAGCTCGCACACTGGTACTGATGAGGAAAACCAGCCACCTCGTTTACCTATTGCCGATGCCGACGTCATATTTCCGCCACGAAGTTGCTCCCTCGTATCCGTGCACTGCGACATCTTACAAAACGGTACTGGCATCGTTGAAAACATCGAGGGGCTCGTATTCGCTAGCGGCATTTCTATTGCCAGGGCTGTCGTCACTGTTATTGACGGACGCACTGAACTCTTGTTGACAAATTTCAGCAGAGAACGCCGACACATATTTAAACGCACGGCTAATGCCTATTTCGACGAACTCGCTCAATCAGAAGAATGTCATTTAGTGGAAGAAGCAGCAGCGTCTACTATCACTACACCGACATCTGTCGACGTAAGTCCAACATTATCTCCCATTGATCGAGACCGCCTTCTCACGCTGATCAACAAGTTCCATGGCTGCTTCTCATCTACATCAAGAGTTGGTCAAACGGCACTGACGAAGCACTGCATCATTATGGATTCTGACACCAGGCCCATCCGGCAAAATCCTTATTGCGTCGCCCCAACTGAGCAGGAAGCAATTCAAAAACAGGTGAAAAAGATGCTTGAAGATGGTATCATTCGGCCATGTAACAGTCTTTGGGCAACACCAGTAGTACTCGTCAAAATAAAAAAGGACGGAGCTTGCGTTTCTGCGTCGACTACCGGAAACTAAATCAGATCACAAAGAAAGACGTCTGTCCTCTGCCGTGTAATGATGATTCATTGGATACACTACGAAACGCACGCTACTTTTCGTCCATGGTCTCAAAAAGCGGCTACTGGCAAATTGAAGTGGATGAGAGAAATCACGAGAAGACCGCCTTTGGTACGCCCGATGGACTTTATGAATTTTAGGTACTTCTTTTCGGTTTGTGTTCGGCGCCACCAACATTCCAGCGTCTGATGGATATGGTTCTCTCGGGACTTTAGTGGCAAAACTGCTTGGTGTACCTCGACGACGTGATTGTCTTTTTGGCGACTTTCGAGGAACTTTTACGAAGGCTTGAAGCAGTTTTTGAAGCAATACGCTTGGCGGGGCTTACTCTAAAACCCGAAAAGTGCCACTTCGACTTCCACAAACTTCAATTCCTTGGCTACGTCGTGAGCAGCCAAGAGATCCGACCCGACCCGGATAAAATTGCCGCCATGGCAAATTTCCCGATGTCATCAGACAAAAAATCAGTGCGACAATTTTTGGGACTCTGTGCCTATTACCGACGATTTATTGCCAAGTTTTCGCGCATCGTTTGGCCATTGACACAGCTTACTCGACAAGATATCCCCTTCACATGGGGCGAAGACCAGCACCAGGCATTTCACGAGCTTCGTCAGCGCATGCAAACACCGCCCATGCTCACCCACTTTGATGAAGATGCGCCAACAATACTACATACACACGCTAGCAATGCGGGTCTTGGAAAAGTGCTCCTACAGTCGAAGGACAACATGGAAAAGGTGATCGCCTACGCCAGCAGGACGCTGTCCCGATCAGAATCCAACTATACTACGACGGAGAAAGAATGTCTTGCAATGGTGTGGGCAATCCTGCAGTTTCGTCCTTATTTGTACGGCCGCCCATTTTTCATTGTTATTAGCGATCATAACTCGCTCTGTTGGCTAATCAACTTGAAAGATCCACCTGGCTGTCTTGCACGCTGGAGTCTTCGGCTCCAAGAATTTGACTTCACTGTTACCTACAAGTCGGGAAAACGACACACCGATGCCGACTGTCTTTCTCGGTCTCCTGTTGGGACGGCATCGCCGGATGATGACTATGACACGGCAGTTTTGGGAATTGTGGACACTGCTGCCTTTTCTCAACAGCAGCGCGACGACCTTGAACTACTACCACTCATAAGTTACCTACAAGGGTGAACGAATAGCGTACCTAAGTTAATATTGAGAGGGCTGCTGTCGTACTGGTTGCGGAATGACGTTCTTTATAAAAAGAACTTTTCACCCGCCGGCAGCAGCTACTTGCTGGTTGTTCCTTCTTCGCTTCACCGTGAGGTACTGCAAGCATGCTACGACGAAACCACCTCTGGTGACTTGGGTTACGCAAGAACATTGGCGAGGATAAGACAAAACTATTACTGGCCAAGACTTGCCAGAGTTGTCATAGCTTACGTGCAGGCATGTCTAGATTGCCAGCGTCGCTAACCATCATTCATCAAACCAGCCGGTTTGCAGCAGCCTGTCCGAGTGCCGGCGACACCGTTCGCACGAATTGGCATGGATTTTCCGGGCCCCTTCCCATGCCACTGGAAACAGGTGGATAATTGTCGCCACAGGTTACCAGACTCGATACACGGAGACAGGTGCTCTGCCAAGTGCAACGGCAGCTGAAGCGGCGCAATTTTTCATCAAATCCATCGTTTTAAGACACAGTGCTCCCACAATAGTCATCACCGACAGAGCTACTGCGTTCATGGCCGAGCTTTTAGACACCGTTTTTCGACGAAGTGGTAAAGCTCACAGGAAGACAACGGCCTATCATCCCCAGACCAGCGGGCTCACTGAACGTCTCAACAAGACACTGACTCGCATGATAAGCATGTATGTAGATGTAGAGCACAAGACCTGAGACGACATATTGCCCTACGTCACGTTCGTGTACAACACGGCTCGTCAAGTGACCACTCGGAAGACACCCTTCAGTCTCCTTTACGGACCCAAAGTTACGACAACGTTAGACGCGATGTTCTCTCATGAAAATTATGGTAATGAGACGGACGCCGAAGAGTTTACCCAGTGAGCAGAAGAAGCCAAACAACTTGCCAATTTGCGAATAACCAAACAACAAGACGATGACGCCAAACATTACAACCTCCGTCACGGAACCGTGACATACAATGTGGGCGACAAAGTGTGGGTATGGACACCTATTCGTCAGCGTGGGCTCTCCATAAAGGTGTTGCGAATGTACTTCGGACCCTACAAGGTTTCGCGACGCATCAGTGACGTCAACTACGAGGTTGTTCCGGACGGCTTTCAGTATTCGAAGCACCGCAGACATTCACCAGAGATTATCCAAGTGTTTCGGATGAAGCCTTACTTTCAGTAATTAACGGTGCAGTTTTGTTTTTACCTTAATTCTCCAAGGTTTAACATGGGGGCGATTTTTTTTGTAAGGGGAACAATGACGCGCGTATGTGCCAGTGGCGGTGACAATGAAGCAGTGCGAGTGTCCTTGGCCAAGAGCAGAGACGAAGAGGACGTTGAAATACATACATATATATATATATATATATATATATATATATATATATATATATATATACAACGAGCTGTGTTGAAATGGTTTTTATTTACAAGAGGTGAGCGAGGGTCGTTCGCGGTAGCGCACTGCGATCTTGCTAAACCTCTTCTTCTTCCTTCATTTCTCTTCTCTGCCCCTTGAACATGTCCTTTACATTCCCCTGCAAGCAGACGAAGCCCGTCGGGCCAGTTATGATGCACAAGGAGGGTACAAAGGCTTTAAGCGAGCAAATTGAGTGAGCGGCGTTCTGCTCGATCGTTGACCATTGAATAAAAGACCAGCTATTACGTAGGTGAGCTGGCTCAGACGCTCCGAAACTACAAATGGGCCTGAATATTGCGACAAAAGCTTTTAACACAACCCACGCTTGCGTTGCAGTGTCCAAAGCAACACCAAGTCACCTTTTTTTGATTTATACTGGTTTGTGGCGGTGGTCGTGTCGTTCCTTCGAACTACGTTGAGAGGCCAGAGTCCGAAGACAACTGATTCGGCGGACTTCTTCCGCGACGCACAAGGGGTTCGACACAGAATCGTCCTTGTGTAGAATAAAGGGTAAAAAGTGCCCAGAGGGCTTAGAGCCAACCTGGCATACTACAAAAAAAATGGCTAGATTTCGTTGTTTCATGTGTCGCCGTGTTTTACGCGTACGTGGTAAAAGACACCACGTCATCCCAGTTCTTTTGATTGGAGGCAGCGTACATGGCAAGCATGTTGATCAGCGTTTTGTTTGACCGTTCAACGAGGCCATTTGTTTGCAGATGGTATGGTGTGTAATGACGGAACTGTGCCGTGCACCTGCGAAGTAATTCTTCAACAGTATCAGAAGTGAACTGGTGGCCACAGTCGCTGATAAGAACACCTGGTGGGCCGTGGCAAAGGTCCACAGAGTGGAGCAAGAAGACTGCCACGGAGGCAGCTGTAGAAGAGGGAATAGCTGCGGTTTTGGTATACCGCCTAAGATGATCCATGCAGGCAATTATCGAATGGTTCTTATTGTTAGATAACGAAGATGGACCCAGACTATCCATTTCTGCTTGTTCAAAAGGCATGCTGAGTGGTGGTAATGCTTGAAGGGGACTTGGTGTGATGGTGACCAGGTTCTTTTGACGTTGGTACGTCTCGCAGCTAGCGATATAACACTTCCTTGTTTCGTATATCTTGGGCCAGTAAAAGCGTTCCTGCGTGCGGTGCAGTGTTCCTATGAAGCCGATATGACCGAATGTCGTATTGTCATGCATATCACGTAAAACATGGGAGCGAAGGCTCTCGGGGACAACTAACAGAAAAAGTGCTCCAAGTCTGGAGTAATAAGTCTTGTAGAGCAACTTGCCTCGAACCGTAAAGCGACCACTGTGTTGGGAGGTAAGTGCTGCAGCAAAAAGAGGATCCAGGTTGAGGTCGTTGCGTTATTTCTGAAAGTTATCTGCGTCGGGCAAAGTGCTTGTAATAGCAGCGAGGCAGTCGTAGAAATTCTCAGCGTTGCAGTCGGTAGCCGAAAGAGGAATTCGGGAGAGGTAATCTGCGTCAGCGTGACGACGGCCATTCTTGTACGACACCATAAAGTTGTATTCCTAAAGTGGCAGCGCCCAACGTGCCAGGAGGCCAGAGGGATTGCGCAAACCGGCCAACCAGCATAACGAATGGTGATAGGTAATTATCTTAAATGGCCTGTTGCAAAGATAACAACAAAACTTCTGCACGGCGAAAACAGCTGCCAGATATTCCTGTTCCGTAACTGTGTAATTGCGTTCAGATTTGCTCAGGCAATGACTGGCATATGCCACGACATGCTCTGCGCTCTGTGACGTTGTACAAGCACTGCTCCTACGCCGATACCACTAGCGCAGTGTGGACCTCAGTAAGCCAAGATGAATCAAAGTACGAAACAGTGTTGCTGACGATTGTACAAACATAAGTTGAGAGAATGCGGCATCGTACTCAGGTGTCCAGTTGATGTTCGCATCCTGTCGCATGATGCTTGTCAGCGGGTACACGATCTCTGCAAATCGTGGAATAAAATGACGCAAATATGAGCATAGGCCTACAAATAACCGTAGTTCTCGTGCGGACTGCGATGGTTCGAAAGAGCTCACTGTTTCTATTTTGCGAGGATAGGTTCTGACGCCATCCTTGTCCACTAAGTATCTCAGCACCAGAGTTTGACATTCACCAAAGCGACAATTTGCGGAATTCAGAACTAGCCCGGCTTTTTCAATGCAGTTCAGAACAAGACTGAGACGATTGTCATGTCCTTCAATTGTGCGGCCTAAGATCATAACATCGTCAATGTAGCACATGCATATTTCCCATTAGAGACCACGTAATATTGTGTTAATAAATTTTTCAAAGGTGGCAGGAGAATTGCAAAGGCTAGAAGGCATAACATTGAATAATGTTATGCCTTCAAATAGGCCATTCGAAGTTACGAAAGCAGTCTTGTTTTTGTCGCCTGGTTCCATGGCCATTTGCCAATAACCGGATCACAAATCAAGCGTTGAAGAATAGCAGGCAGCATGCAAGCAATTTCTGACGTCACCAGTCCGCGGTAAGGGATATACGTCTTTCTTCGTCACAGTGTTTAGACGCCTGTAATCTACGCAGAATCTCCAGGAACCATCCTTTTTGCTGACAAGAATTACCGGGACGGCCCATGGGCTAGACGACTCTTGCACGACACCTTTGTTCAGCATGTCCTTTACTTGTTCGGTGATAACTTTGCGCTCAGAGGATGACACTCGGTAGGGCTTTTGGCGGATGGGGTGTAGAAAGCCAGTGTCTATTCTGTGATGAGCGTGGGACGAGGGTAACTGAGGAGGTTCATCTCTATGTTTGAAGTCGCAGGGAGCAACATGCCGGGAAAGGACCTGTACCAGCGTTTGCCGTTCCATTGCACTGAGAGCCTTGCTGATCATACCGAGTATTAGATCTTCATTAGGGTGAATATCGCAAGAAGAGAAAGAGGTGGTTAGGTCAGCAAGAAGTCCCGCTATCGAGCTGCATGAGGCTTCATCGAAGAGAGCTATCATCATCCCGCGAGGCAGCACAACCGGTGTGGCAGAACAATTCAGGGCCCACATTGTTGCTACTCCTTTTGTCATGCACACAACAGAACAGGGTACAAGTATGTCCTTCTCAGAACAGTTCTTGCACAGAGGCCTCACTATACGTTCAACACAACCAGCATCAACCGCCGTATAAGAGTCTCGATTGGGTGTTAGGCACCAAGATGTTGATAACTTCATCAATCACACTAAGTGTGTTGCTGTTTTCGTCATGGTATTCTTCTTCGGAAAGCGACTGTAGAAGCAAATTGTTTAAAGGTATTTCCCCACTACCACAGTCAACGGAAGCACTGCATTGCTCCAGAAAATTGATACCAAGAATGACATTGTGGGAACAACGATATAGAACCAGAAATTCAGATACAAATACTTTCCGAGCCAATGAAACACTGACAACACATACACCAAGAGGTAGAAGCCACTCGTCACCTACACCATGAAAGGTAATAGTATCGCGCCATTAAAACATGATTTTGCGAGCCAAGCGGTTTATGAAGGCGAGGCTCATCACAACCACAGTCGCCCCACTTTCAACTAACGCTATCGTTGGTATTCCATCTATCAACACATTCACTTTGTTATTGAGCATAGCAATAAGCAGATGTATATATGAAATGCTCGTCCGGCGACCTTACCTCCATTGGCCGCGGATGCTAGTTTTCCGGTGGCGGAAAGGAAGAACAATGCAGAGGAGACGATGAGCGACGAGAAAGGTTGCATGGTGGTGTCAAACTCCGCTCGGATGCTGGCGAATGGCTGCGTCTGGTCTCGGGTGAAAAACGGTCCTTGGAAACAAGTCGGTCGTCCACGGGTCATATGAAGCCCTGGGTCTTCGTGGGGAAGACATGGCTGGCGCCCTTCGTGACGAGCGGCGTTGTTTGCGGCAATACCGAGCAATATGCCCAGTGAAACCACAGTTGTAGCAGACGGGAGGGTTGCGGTTTATACTATATTCATAGGAACGAATCCTGGGCCGCTGATATCGGCAAGGAGGTTCGTTACAACGCGAGTAACAGGTTTCTGCTACTTTCTGGAATCCAGTGTATTGGTCGTGTCATCTTGGTAGTAGAGTCGGTGCTGTCCTTGCCGCAGCGGGACGTAGTCTGGCTTAGAGTCCTGAGCATAAGAACGCAGCTGTCCTCTTCGTGATCGAGTGTCACAGGCAGGACCTCTATAGTAGAGACATGGCTGATACCGAGGCGTGGCATAAACAAAATGGCCGCATATCAACGGAGTTCATGATGGAGAGTGGGGCGAAGCATTCGTCTGTCCATGCGTCCATCTGTGTGACCATCCATGCGTCTGTTCGTGCGCCCATCCCTGCGTTCGTTTATGCATCCGCCCCTGCGTCCATTCATGCGTCCATCCATGCATCTGTCTGTGTGTCCGTTCGTTCATTTATTCAACACTCAAAGTCCCACCATTTCGCATCTTTTTATCATATATTCTCCATATAGAAGCACCGCCACTCAGTGGACATTCCAAGTACTAAACGAGAGGTGGCACACGCACACTTTCTTACGGCTTGCGCTTCGGGTCTACTTCCCACCTTCAACCACCTTGAGTTCATGATGTATACTAGTTCACTGTATTCATGGCACTGTGACCCAATGCTCGTTAAACCTTCCTAAAACGAAGGAGGTTACGCCCAGCGAGTATAACGTAGCAACCTTTCCCTGTCAGATAGTGCTCAATGTACATGCCGGTGGCTGCTAATGTGAAATGAGAGACAGGAGGATTGAGCTTTTAATTTCTTACGGCTTGCGCTTCGTATCTGCTTCCCCCCTTTAACCACCTCGAATTCATTCATGGTATATACTAGTTCATTGTATTCATGGCCCTGCGGCTCAACGCTCGCAAAATCTTTCTTAAACTAAGAAGGTTACACCCAGCGAGTATAATGTAGCAACCCTTTCTTTTCCGATAGTGCTCAATGTACATGCCGATGGCTGCTAATGGGGATCAGAGCGTGCGCGTTGACTAAAAGCCGAATGCTCCTGTCTCTCATTCCCCATTAGCAGCCATTGGCATGTACATTGAGCGCTATTTTTTATTGTTAAACAACGCACAGAAGAAATCTCTCACCGGCACCACCTTGGAGGTCAATTGTTATACCTATATCGGGTATGTGTCACTGGTGGTTACGTACTACGAGAGACGCACAGGCCACGCCATAAGGAACTTTGCCCCTAAAATCCTCAATGCCCTCCGCCTCTTCGTGTGAGGAGAATGAAGTAATGTATCTCTCGAACTCTTTTGGCAGGTAGGGAGGCCGAGTGCTTGGGTGATGTGCCACTTGCGCGAACAGGTCGAGTTCTTTACGTACTATTTGCCGGATTGTTGACGCAAGATCAAGCGGCTGGTTGTTCTCTATACTTGCGATAGTCGCCACATAGGGTAGCCTGCCGAAGCTCGGCGTGATGCGCCTGGTCTTCAGTTGCTCGAAAGTGCGGCAATGGTGAATGACATCGGCGACAGATGTAAGGGTGTCTTTTGCGATGAGGAGACTGTAAACATCCTCGTTGATTCATTTATGATGTGCGCGACTTTGTCTTCCTCAGACATTCCGGAGTCAATGATCCTACACAGCTTTATAACTTCCTCAAAGTAGGTCGTGCAAGTTTCGCCTGGCACTTGCGCGCGTTGCATTGGCGTCTGTTCTGCTATTTTCTGTTTCGTTGTGGGGTTGCTGAAACACTCTTTGATCTTAGAAACGAATATGTCCCACGTCGTTAGAGTTTCCTCGCGAATGTCGTACCACACTAACGCAGTATCTGTCATAAAGAACGCGATGTACGAAAGCTTAGAAGCGGTATCCCATTTGTTGGCGGCGCTCACCCAATTGTTATGAATGAGTTCAGTCTCAACGTCTCCATCTGGTCTGCTGGCGAAGGGACGAGCATTTCTCAGTTGTGGAGCCGGACTGGTTGGCGCTGAAGTCGAAAGGGGTTGATGTTCATCTGCGTTGTGGGACAGATCCAGCCCAGATGGATTTGGTGGAATTTCAGCAAGGCGAAGGCTCCGTCGAAGAACTTGCGGTTCAACCTCCGGCTGCGGGTGTCGATTACCGAGCTCATTCACCACAACTATCAAAGCAACTTGTGATGTAATAGTTTTTATTTACAAGAGGTGAGCGAGCATCGTTCGTGGTAGCGCACCGTGATCTTGCCAAGCCTCTTTGTCTTTCTTCATTTCTCTTCCCTGCCATTCACATGTCCGTTAGAGTATAATGAACATCTATGTTTCGAACTGAGAAAGCTCCTGGGCATGACCATTGCGAAAAAGAAGAAAAAGGGGTGGCATTTCGCATAGACCAAGGACGGCAAGATTTTCGCCAGGATAACTTAATGTTCCCGAGCACTGTGCATAGCTTGTCTCTAATCTTTATAAAATCAACTAGAATTATGATGGCTTGTTTCGACGACGTCACATCGATGAACAATGTCGGCACTACTTATTTTTTGCCTTGGGAAGTCGGTGACTTCTACGCAAGAAAGAAGAATTTTTTGTATTTCGTTCACGTTAACGCACAATCAGTTATAAACAAAGGAAATCAAATCTTTGCGCTTTCGACTATGTTTGGTTTCTCTTTTGATGTACTTATAATAACAGAAACTTGGTTTAGAATTGGTACAGATGTGCTGGAATCTCCTGTATTTAATACCATTTTCGTAAATATGTCTTCTCGAAGAGGAGGAGGTGTTTTGTTATTGTAAAAACACGCTATATTGCCAGATAATAGAGTTATTCTCCTTTGTTACTTGTGAATATGAAGTTCTTTCGGTGAAATGCAATAACATTTTGTATTGTGTTTTATACAGGCCTTCAGGCGCGAACATAAACATACCATACTTTCTTTATTTTAAGGACGATTGCCTAAGCAGAATTAATGATAACCGCTTCAGACGCCATATGGGAGGTGATAGAAACATTGACTTTCTGAAGATTTCAAAACCACGAGACGATATATGTAGAATACTTGAATGCAATGGCTAAGCGAATGTAGTAAATTATCGTGCTCACATTTGACTTGACTCAGCTACACTGATTGGCATCTTCAAAACTAATATTGAAAATACACATTTATCATCAGGTGTTGTAGGCGTTCACAATAGCAATCCTCTCCCAAACTTTATGTTACTGTAGCAAGCCATGTCAACTAAAAGCGCAAATCATACACGTTTGGCAGTACGGGACGTAAACGCACACAGCTTAGAGAAATCTCACAGTTAAAATACCGCTTATTGATTGATCACCTTTACAGCTTATTGCCTACCCCGAAACTGCGTATGAATATTTTCATAAAACGTTAAAAGCTGCACGAGAGAAATGATTTAGGTACGAGGTTCCTAAACCTGGCCGCAAGAGTAGAATTACCTGGGTCACAAATGATTGCAGGAAATGCGCATAAAAAACCTTATTCCATAATTTATTCAACACGGTCTGAAGAAACATTCAGTCAATTCAAGGTTCAAAGGACTAAGGTCAACAGTTTTTTACGTCAGGAGAAAAGAGTATACTTTCAAAAGTTATTTAACGTTCATGTTACTAAAAAATTGACATTCTTTGAAGGCGTATTACACTTTTCTTGGCTGAGGTGCCTGTAAGAAGACCATTAGGAAGATAACAATTGATGGAAATGTAATTTTAGAAAAATAATTACTGGAAAGCCTCAATGGCTATATTACCAGTTTAGTAAATAGTTCTCATTATCCCAAATGTTTGATTTTTGTAAGTTCCGGAACCAGTCATTCTGCGCTTTTGAATCCTACAACACCTAAGGAAATAACTGACATATTTTCATCAATCACAATTACAAAACGTTGTCATGTGATGGTTTCGAAATCGTGCCTGCAAAGTACGTAATAGATGCCATCTCTTCGGCCCTTAACATCTACAATCTGGTTTTATCCTGTGGTACTTTTCAAAAAAGCATCCAGATTGCTAAGGTTACACAAAGATGGCGATAAAAAACCTTTAAGTAATTATAGACCAATATTATTCTTGCCATTTTTTTCAGAACCGCTTGAAAGGTAAATTTATAGCTGTATTTCTTCCTTTATATCTAAGCATACAACACTGACCAATATGCAATTCGGGTTCACCAAAGGTCAATCTACTGAAACAGCCTTTCTAACACAAAAGAAAATAATATTAGAATATCTCGAACGTCAGCTATGCGTTTCGGGAATTTTAGTAGACTATTCAAAGACGTTTGACCGTACAAACCATACCACACTGATAGAAAAATTAAACTACTATGTGTTCCAGGGAGTTTTTCTGAACTTAATAAAATCTTACCTTCAGCATTGCATGCAAAAAATTGTAAACAATAACTACACGTCCAATGTAAAACCACTTGTTCCAGGAGTACCACGGGGAAGCAGCTTGGGTCCATTGCCTTTTTTGCATTGATATGAAAGATTTAGTGAACATTGATGATGACGTAAAATTAAATATATATGCGGACGACACCACAATTTTTGTAACTGCGAAGGAAGCTGACAATGTCAAAAATGAAGTCAACGTAGTACTGTCAAAAGTATTATCTTAAAGCGCAGCAAAAACATTGAAAATGAACGTAAATAAAACGAAAACCATACTTTTTAGACGGAAAGATCGAAACATTGACACTTCAACAAGTGTACATCTCAACTTTGTTCTGCCAATGGTACCCTCTTTTAAATGCTATTGTGTCATACTTGAGCATCCTCTACCATAAAATGATCATGGGCAAATGGTGGTGGGTAAACCTCCCAGGACACTCGAATTTTGTACAAGTTTCGTTTCCCCCCAAGAAAGTGTTGAATTTATAATGTATAAATACTTGTTTCTAGGACACATAAACTACTCCCATCTCTTCTGGGGCCCTACAACACCCTCCATAGAATGCAGAAAAAAAAACTTGTGCGTTGTATTCTAAACGTTCCTTATTTAACGCCAATGAGTCTACTTATCGAAATATTGAATCTGCTACCAAGGCCTTATACATATGAAAATATAGTATAAGAAGTTATAAGAACAGTAATTAAAAATAACGACGCCCTGAAAAGCCTTCCCAATTTGACGCAAAAAAAAAGCAACACAAGGAGCTCCGAAATATTGGAACTACCGAGGTTCAGAACAAATTATTCCTACCAGATGTTAGGGTATAAACTTCCATACCACTAAAACATCAATAACCTCATATAACTTTTCATGTGATTGTATCAAAGAGTAAACATATGCTGTGTCTGCAAATACCTATGTGGTAGTGCCAAGAATGTGGTATATAATTTGTATAAAAATCTGTTGTCACATTTTTCCTTCTGTGCATCAACTTTTCGATTTTTACTTGTATAAATTTTATTTTGCTTACTTTTTAGTTTTTCAGCATGTATTTTGTGAGTAATGTTTATAAGTTTGTGAGATGTGTACTATAAGTTGTGTCATTAGCTTATAATTTTTGAGTTCTGTTTTCGTGTTGAAATGAAAAGCCTTGCTGGCTTTTTTTTCTTGGTCCTCAACAATGTACAAATGTGGAAATAAAATTTGATTTCATTTGACTCGTGCACCGTTGCGGTGCTAAAGTGTTGGGTACCCGTCTTGTGCCCTCCCTTTCCCGATCACACATGGAAAAGTGCATTTCTGCCTACTTCTAGCGCAGGCTTCCCACTGCTCGTGCTAGATGCTTCAGCTAGGGCTTGGAGGTGGACGCTATAGGCTGAGACAGGTTGAGTTCTTCTCAGGCTTTATGAGGTAGGGCACTACGGAAAGCATTGGGCTTGTTTTGCTATATATAGAATCTGAAAATGTGCTGTATTGAAAAAGATAAGGCGTAGTCGACTCCTGCGTATCCGCATCGCTCACCTCGTGGTCATTTGCACTGGCCAAGAGGTGGTGCTAAATAATTGTCGATGGTTCGACAGGTTTTAGGCGACTAAATTGGTTATTCGAATGGCGGAATTATAATACAAGTATTTGACCAATCGTGACATCTTTATTCGATTGATCGATTATTTGCTGACCGATTTTACGATTCTTATATTAGCCATTGGCTGATTTGAACATGGCACCCTTTGTCTTCACAGAGATCGCCGTGGGAGGCCGCGACCAGTCCATGGCTACGCGCCCGATAGCACTTAAAGTCCGCGTATTCGAAGAAAAAGCAATGAGCAAAAAGTGGTCAAGGTTACGACAATCACGAGGCGCTCGTGGTATGTTTTCTTTGCCCATGACATTCCTCCCTACTTGGCTTCCAACAGCTTCGTCGGTAACAAAGGATGCGATTGCAGCAAGCGACAATAATGTGTATTTTTCTTATCCTATTTACTCCCCTATCCCTTTAGGCGTTGAGGCCATGTCCCACTGCAGGAGAGAGAAAAATAGCGCCCTTTTATGAACCTCTCTCTTCTCACGTACTGCGTGGACGGAATCTCGGAAACTTCAAATTTTTGTGGGGTTCAATTCGTGAAGCAATAAACTTTTAGTGAATCTAATTTATGTTTACGTGAAAAAAGTGTTTCAGGGCCTCCCTAAAGAATATAGAAGTATGAATATGGAGACTTGTCTAGTAACCACCCTGACAAGGCCGGGTGCACTGTGATCCCAGTAATGACACGTGCGGATTTTTCGCAGCGTCAGTAATGCAACCCTATTCCTTTTGTTATGAGTCCGCAGTCACTTCATACGTGCAATCACAAGAAAAAAAAACAGTTAGCTGAAACCTAGCGCTGTGTATGTCCTGCATTTCTAAATCCTGTCGTATTGAGCTGCCACGTGATTATATGCTACATCATTCTGTGACTTACCAGTGCAGAAGAGGGGCTACTTGGAAAGATTGAGTTTGCATTAAAAAATTGCAGATCCCACGTGCAGTGGGAGTAGATGATTTGCGAAGCATGAGTGAGGAAGATAGATATGTCAGTTTAAAATCAGCTCAATTAACGTTGCGAGGTGGACGTAAATTATGCCGTACATGAATTCCATGTCGTGATTATCATCTTCGCGCCTGGCATTTGTTTTCGCCGTCCGTCACGTCACGCAATACTAAATTTGGTATATGTGAAGCTAGAAAAACAGCCGCGAGCATGTGATGAGCATAGCTTGTACTCATGTTTTTGATGACACGCATGTGATGATTGTAATGTTTGGACTTATAATTTACCTTTGTCGTCTATTCACGTTATGTGATGCCACAATTGGTAAAGTGAAGCTAGCGAAACGGCCGTGAATGCGCTATGGGCGTAGCATGTAGTCAAGTTTTAAATGACTCGCATATCATGATTGTTGTGTTTAGACGTGTCATTTGCCTTCGTCGTTCATTCAAGCCACGTAATACCAAATATGGTATATATGAAGCTAGTGGAACGGCCACGAGCGTATCATGAGCGCCGTGTGTAGTCAGGACCTACGTAAAATACATGTGATGACTTACACGTTAAGGTCTGTGACTTATGTTCTCATGCAGTCTTGCCATACCATACCTGTTTTGCAATATGTCTTCTGAAAGAAATCATCACAGCAGCAGCAAGACTAAGAAATAGAAATCATGGTATTCGTGACAAACACATCATAATTTGTCATGTTCTTATTAGGCTATTATGTTTGTCATACCATCATGTAACGCCGTACTTATTTTTGTATAGATATCATTAAAAAAAACGACCAGGAGACCTAAATTTGTAGGCGGCTAAATAGATAGATTGATACGGTCAAAGTCGCCGAAGGTCAATAAGAACTGTTTCGCACTGATTATGCTTTCTTAATGCACAGGGAACGTTTCGAGAAAAAGAGAGATAGGACAGAGTGCCCTGTGCTATCTGTGCGCTGTATCCTTGTTGTATTCTTTCTTTTAGATGCGGAAGCATCTTATACTCGCGCCTTGTAGTGCGCCGTCCGCGCCGTCCGCACCGCTTCTTGAACATTCGACAGCTGACGCGCGCGCATGCGCCGTTGCGCCGTCGCCCACCATCTGTGCCGCGCGCGCTTCTTCTTCGAGAACATTCGACAGCTGACAGCGCATGCGCCGTCGCGCCGTCGCCATCTGTGCCACGCGCGCGCTTCTCCTTCGAGAACATTCGACAGCTGACAGCGCATGCGCCGTCGCGCTGTATATATACTCAAGGTCGGCGCTCGCTCGCTCAGTTGCCGCTCGTCCGTTGGTTTGTACGGCGCGTCAACGTCCGAAGTCGCCGTGAAATGAATGCTAACGAATCCACAAACACAATGATCGACGTCCCTTCGACCAGCGCCGCTCATTCGCATACGTGTGTACGTGTTCACTCATTTAACACCCCCTCCTACAACCACGTTAATCAATTTAGCCATCGACCCAAGTAAGTCGCAATTTAACACCCCATTTCACAACCACGTTAACCAATTTAGCCATCGACCCAAGTAAGTCGCACTTTAACACCCCGTTAACCAATTGTATGCTCCGCATCCTCCTCAGTGTTCCCCCGAGGGAAGCTGCGGGCAATTTTTTTCTTTCGGAAATTGCTTGCCAGTGTCTGCTTCAGGTGACCTCGGCTCGAACGAACCTTGTTGGTTCGGGGTGCTACCCGGTGGCAATGCCTTCGGTAGCACTCCGGCAGCTGATGACGAGGCGGCGGCCTTGGTGGCTGACCAGGCTGCGCCTCTGGTGCCCGCACCGCAACCCTCTGATATAACGTCCTCGTCCAGAGCATCTTCGTCCTTGCGGTACCTGCGCAACTCAAACCACTGTAGAAACGCGCCTCACGCCAGCACCAAACAAAGGAAACGTCACACACACACTTACCCTCTACATTCCTTGGCATTATTGTCTGTAAATCATATATATATATATATATATATATATATATATATATATATATATATATATATATATATATATATATGTATACATATATATATATATATATTGGTGTGTGTGTGTGTGTGATGCATATGCATGCTATACACGGTGTCCCACGCAACTTTAGCCAGAGTTTAAAAATATGCCACAAAAGGTAACCAAGGCTCGACCAAATGCATGTTGCTCACCGTTGCCCGGAGTTAGCCAGAAATTTTTTTGGTTCTCACTTATTGTTTAGTCGCTAGCTCTTAAAGAAACGAAGATAGCTAGAATTGTTCAATGAGAAATTTATAGATTGTTTTGCAAAACATTCGATAAGACAGCTTTGAACTTTATATCTGTTAGGTATTATTGTTTTCCTGCTAATTAAAAATGCTCGCAAAACACAAAAAATACTTCTTGACAAACTCACTCGTGGGCCAGTGCGCGCATTGATTCTAGTGCTCCCTAACGTTCTGCGTACGAACGACCTTAGCATTTGCCCCATTTAGGTGTCTCGGCAGTGCCGCGACGATGGTGGTGGCTCGTTTTGCTATCGGCCGCAAAAACGATAACCGCTGTGACTGCTTTTCGCTGTCATGAACCGGTGCGAGGGAAACGTTCCGTTTGTACGCGAAACGTTAGGGAGTACTAGAATCATCGTGCGCACTGACGTGCGAGTGGGTTTGTCATATGGTATTTTTTATATTTTGCGGGCATTTGATATTAGCAGAAAACACTAATACCTAACGGATATAAAGTTCAAAACCATCTAATCACACGTTTTGCAAACTGATCTACAACTTTCTCATTCATTTTTTTCATCTGTCTTCGTTCCTTTATATTTTCGTAAAATGAACATATCTGATCAACTAATATCTGAGAACAGAAAATATAGTCCAACTCCAGGCCATGGTGAGTAACATACGATTGGTCGCCTTGTAATTACGTGTTCCTACATGTTTTCAAACTCTAAGGTTACGCGGGATACCCTGTATATAATGGCATCATGACTATTGAAATTGAAATTGAAATTGAAATTTATTCCGCAACAACAAATACATGTTACGAGGAGGGCAGGTAAAAGCTGTGAGAACAGCTTGAGAAGCCCTGACCCCCTAGTACACAGGGGGTCAGGGCTTCTCAAGCAATTAATATGCATGCATACATAATGGCATGCTGCGCAACTTAAGTCATCGATACAGTGCAGTCTACTTCATTCATCAAGGTTTTGAATGGATACCGGCCTATCGAGTCCTCACTGCTGATGGACTACATTCCAGCTTCGAGGGTTTAAGCCTCATAATAAGCCAGTTCCGCCAGCTTTTCCCCAGGAGCATTCTTGATGCCACGTCGTCTTGGCGTGACCACTCGCCAGAACAGCCCCCAAGCTCCCCGAAACAGACTTCAAGATTGAGAGACACAGTGCCGACCTACGTTCGGAACTGCAAGTCTCGGAACAACCCAGCCGCAAGTAGCCAGTGACTACAGGACTTTTCTTGTAATTAAAATTTAAGTACTGTTTCCAGATGTTTTCTGAAGTGCTGGAAGGTGACTGAAAAACGCATTCACGCGGAATGGCATGTTTTGTGCCTCAGGGAATATAGTTCTGGCTGGCGCCCGAGCTGACGAGGAAGCGGCGCTCTTTGGATCTTCAAACAAGTAGCCGACTGGCCGGGTGCCTATGTCCGCCAGGCATTATCCTTCCTTGCCGGAGGGTGAGATGTCGTATCGCCGCTACGCCGTAAGCCGTTCGAGAGGGGACAACAAATGCAGCATCTTTGTTGGAAGAGACTGCGGCGGCCGCCGGAAATCGCCCCGCTAATTAAGCGAGCAGTTCGGCGGACACTTTGAAGTATGCTGTCATGAGCTGGGACCCCTCGACCAGCGGCACACACACGACGAGGAAAACAGTGATCACGCCTCAATATTGGACGTTCATGTGAGCCGTGCATGGTCGTCCCCCTCACCAGTTGTGTGTGATCTGTGATTGGACAGTACCATCTGCACGTGTTCCCTAATCTAGGGATCTGGGGAGCACATACCCTTTATAATGAGCCACCCGGCTCTGTCAAAGGAGTGCCATGTAGACGAATGCCAGATTTGAGGGCTCGCCACGTAAGAAAGAGCTCGTCATGTACGAGAGCTCACTATGTACATAATGTAAATAAAACCTCCTCAAGTCGCTCTTCCTGCTGCCTCGACAACTTCATCCCGGACCCCTGGTGCCTGCAAACCCTGGTTGCAACAGTATGTAAATGCTTCCGAAATTCCCAAAGGTCTTAGGCTTCCGGTGAATCCTGCCTCCTCTGTTCTGTAAATTTTAAATAAGCCTAGATGGCAAGATGTGCTGACCAATGCTTCACTTGAGCTTATTCGCATTATTATAAATCACTATCAATTGTTAATTGGTAAATGTTTGAAAGAAGAAACTGCCCTAACTAGGCAGCTCAACCCTCACGAAGCACATTTGCTGAGCGTGCATGAGGAAAAAAAGGTAAACGCCTTAGGAAAAATAAAAGCTCAGAAACTATTGCGGGGCAGTGATCCAGCAGCACTCTACATGGCCAAAATCAGGAGTTCACCAAGTGCTTTATTCCGAACTCCTAAAGCATAGCTGCAGATTAGCCAAAAGGATGCCAATAAAGTCCACCTTTCATACGTCACAGTGCTCCCTGCAAAGAAAAGAGTTCCTTTAAAAGGCCTGAATATCTGTCCAACTTCTGGCAGCGTTGACAAATTTAAGTTGATGAGAGATATAGATAATTTCGCTCGAGATCTCAGGATAAAGGAGTATTTTCATGACCATGCTAGCAACAACGTAGCTCGCCCGGCTATACCGTCCACGACACAATGGACGTCCACCTCGCAAAGGGATGAGTGCCTTGACTTTTACATGAAAGCTGTCTCGTGCGACGTGCGCGACGCTTACAAAACGCATAGCCAGTTCCAAAAAAATCTTTCTTCTAGTGAATTTGACGCTCTTAGTAGTTTGAATGTGCTTGATAATATTGCCACAGGCATGGAACGAGGTTTAGCTATGCCAATGCGAGTATGTGCCATGGTGTGAAAGAAGAAGAGGACGGTTGATGTGCTCGTGCTCTAACGTTCGGTTCGGCTCGACGTCCAGTGCTGCTCCTGTGAACAGACGTTGTGGTCGTTCTGTAATCATGTGACATTTTCTGGTGGAGGTGCGGGGTAGTGTTGTATGCACTGCAATCAGCAGCAAGGTCCCGACACTAGTCGTGACTTGGAAGAACCAGCTGACCTACGGCGTAGCAGGCGACAACTAGGCCTACCTCCTGAATTCGGATCATTTCCACAACTCGGCAGTACTATGGCTAGTGCGGGAACGCAAACCCAGGAAACATCAACGCTGCCTCCTCCATGGTTCTTCAACGTCCCGCGAACTTCGAAGCCGTTCCACGCTGAGCCTTACGAGGACGTCGACGACTGGCTTGACGACTACAACCGTTGCGGCAGCGTCAACGAGTGGAATGAGCAGCGAAAGCTTCGGTATGTCTACTTTTATCTCGAGGACTCTGCGCGCACGTGGTTCGAAAACCATGAAGCCACTATGACCACCTGGCCAGCGTTTTGCAACCAGTTGCGAAATACCTTCAGAAGCTCTGACCGAAAGGAGCAAGCGGAACGGCTCCTCAATTCCCGAAACCAGCGTCCGAACGAGAGTGTTGCCATGTTCGTTGAGGACATGTTGCGGCTGTTCAAGCGAGCCGACTCCTCAATGACGGAAGAGAAGAAGGTGCGCCTCCTAATGCGGGGAGTGAAAGAGCAGCTGTTCGCGGGACTAGTGCGGAACCCTCCCAGCACTGTAGAGGATTTCCTCCGCGAAGCCACGACAATGAAGAGAATGCTAAGGCAGCGTTCGTACCAGTATGAGCGTCCTGGCAGTCTTTCGACAATGTCGTCGGCCCTGCCAACAGCTGATGTCACGACTGTAAAAGACCTGACGGAGCTCATGCGCAGTATTGTGCGGAACGAGCTGCAAAAGCTGCACGTGGTGTCTTCTCCGCCCCATGTTGCTGCTCTAACCGATGTCGTTCGCGAAGAGGTCCGGCAGCTGGTGCACTCCATGACGACTCTGCGTGCAGCCGAAGTCCAACCCATGATGGCCCCGCGTCCAGCCGAAGCTCCACTATTAACGTACGCGGAAGCACTACGTACTCCTGCACCGGCTGTTGGCTATCCGTCCCATCCGTCCACCCTGCAGACGGCACCGTCGTTCTACTCGGGACCACCGCAGTACGGCAACCCACCCCTTACACGGAAATCCAGTGTATGGCGTGCTCCCGACAACCGGCCTCTATGTTATCACTGTGGTGAACCAGGTCACATCTACCGTGAGTGCGCCTACAGGCACATGGGTCTTCCTGGCTTTCGTCCGGATGCTCGTCGACCCAGAGATGGTGAGCGGCCCCGTGCTATCGCCGAATACTTGGCAAGCCAACGATCCTCAACCCTTCCGCGTCGCCAATCCCGCTCACCATCTCCACGGCGTTCCGCGTCACCTGGCCAACAATCGACCTTTGCGGACGTCCTTGCAGGAAGATCGCCTAGATCCACAAGCCCGCGCCGGGGAAACTAAGAACAGCGACCTCTGGGGGTGAGGCCGCTGTTGATCGACCGTTACAAGACCCTCCCCCGATTTGCCTGCCGACATTCGACGAATTCTTTCACCGACGTGTGCCATCGACGACAAACGGGTCTCGGTTCGTATCTCAGGTCCTTGTCGACAACCACCCGCTGACCGCTCTGGTAGATACGGGTGCCGATTATTCTGCTATAAGCGCTGACCTCGCTGCACAGCTAAGAAAGGTAACGACACCTTGGGGACATGGAACCAACCTCCGGACTGCGGGAGGTCACCTATTGACACCGCTAGGAATGTGCACTGCCCGCCTCCGAATTCGTGAGTCGACGTACATTGTTTCCTTTGTTGTTTTGCGTGAATGCTCCCAAAACCTGATTCTCGGAATGGATTTGCTCCGCGAGCATGGAGCCATTATAATCGCACCTGCTCCCTGTAATGACCCTCAAGTGAGGGTTGACAGTATAAATAAATAAAAATAACGTTATCTAACGACCATACAGCCCTACGAAAGGATGCAGTTGCGCCGACCACAACACTTCGAATTGCTCACGACACCATCGCACTGCCGCCGCGAGCCAGTATGTTGGTAACTGTGGAGAGCGACTGTGACAACAAGAGTAGTGGCATCGCGGAAACTAACCTCTCGGTGCTCTTGGCTCGGCAGATTTGTGTCGCGCGTGCTAGCGTCAAACTGAAACATCGGAGGGCTCAGCTTCTGATCACGAATTTTGGCGGCTAGTACCAACACTTGGCAAAGCGAACAGCGATCGCGACCTTTGAAGCCATTGATGACGAAGAATGTTCAACTATCGCTCTGATTGCCACTGCTGCCGAAGTGCAACACTGCATTAGCCAGTACAGTTGACGTCAATTGCCAGCTGTCGTGTGCGCAGCAACAGCAGATACGCATGATTTTACGTACGTACAGTGATTTCTTTGCGTCCATTTCCAAAATCAAGCAGACCCCAACCGTGAAGCACCGCATTATAACGGACCCTACCCAACGGTCTGTACGACAGCACGCCTACCGCGTGTCGCAAAAAGAACAAGAGGCAATACGTTTTCAAGTGAAACAGATGCTCGACGACGACGTCATCCAACCCTCGAACAGTCCATGGGCGTCACCCGTCGTACTTGTTAAAAAGAAAGACGGCACTCTTCGATTTTGCGTCGATTACCGGAAGCTCAACAAAGTGACGAAGAGAGACGTCTACCCTCACCCACGCATAGATGATTCACTGGATAGACTTCGACATGCCCGATATTTTTCCTCAATGGATTCACACAGCGGATACTGGCAGATCGAGGTCGATGAACGTGACAGGGAAAAAACAGCATTCTTAACTCCCGATGGCCTTTACGAATTCAAAGTGTTACCATTTGGATTGTGCTCTGCACCGGCAACGTTCCAAAGGATGATGGACACTGTCCTGTCCGGTCTGAAGTGGGAATCCTGCCTCGTGTATTTAGACGACGTCGTTGTTTTTTCCAAAACATTTGAACAACATTTACAACGACTTCAGTCCATCTTCGTCGTTATTCGATCCGCAGGTCTATCGCTAAAACCGGAGAAGTGTCATTTAGGCTACGAAGAACTAAAGTTCCTCGGCCACCTTATCAGTCAAGATGGCATTAGACCAGACCCAGAAAAGACCATGGCTGTTGCTGCATTTCCTCCACCTTCGAACAAACGGGATTTGCGCCGGTTTTTGGTTCTCTGCGCCTACTACAGGCGCTTTGTCCAGAGCTTTGCCAACATCGCAGAACCCCTTACCCGTTTAACGAAGGAGGATACTCCTTTTGTGTGGGGTCCAGAGCAGAGAGCCGCTTTTTTCCCAGCTTCAGCAGTGCCTTCAGAGTGAACCCTTACTAGGGCACTTTGATGGAGATGCCGCCACCGAACTTCACACTGACGCTAGCAACATCGGTCTTGGTGCAGTCCTCGTCCAGTGGCAAGACGGCGCTAAACGCCCCATCGCTTATGCTAGCCGCATTTTGTCATCTGCTGAAACTAACTACTCGGCCACGGAGAAGGAATGTCTTGCTGTTATTTGGGCGATAAAAAAGTTCCGACCGTATCTGTATGGCCGTCCATTCAGAGTAATTACGGACCATCATGCCCTCTGTTGGCTGGCCAATCTCAAGGACCCTTCAGGGCGCCTCGCGAGGTGGAGCTTACGCCTTCAAGAATTTGATGTTACAGTCGTTTACAAGTCGGGCCGCAGGCACACTGATGCCGACTGCCTTTAGCGCGCACTCCTCGCGATGACATCGAGGGACGATGATACCGATGGCCATTTTCTTTGTACAATCATTGAATCTGACTTGGCCCAGCAACAGTGGAATGATTCAGAGATCCAACAACTTATCAAATACGTTCAAGGTCGCAGCTCGAGTCCACCATCGGCATTCGCACGTTCAGGGTCATTTTGTCTCCGCAACGACATCGTTTACAAAAAGAACTTCGAACTTTATGCGACTGAGTACCTCCTCGTCGTTCCGCCAGGGCTACGTGCTGACATTTTATCTGCCTGCCACGACGAGCCTTCCTCCGGCCACCTAGGTTTCGCACGTACCCTTGCCCGGATTCGGACTCGCTACTACTGGCCAAAGCTCACCCAGGATGTCAAGCATTACGTCAAAACGTGTAATCATTGCCAGCGCCGTAAAGCCCCACCTGTGCGTCCTGCTGGTTTATTGCAGCCTGTTGCACCCCCGTCACAACCATTTGAACGAATCGGCATGGACTTGCTTGGGCCCTTTCCGAAGTCACATGATGGCAACCGCTGGATCGTAGTCGCTACTGACTATTTAACGAGGTACTGCGAAACGAAAGCCCTACAACGAGGCACCGCCAATGAGGTTGCGTATTTTTTCATCAACAACATCGTCCTCCGCCATGCAGCGCCAACAGTTCTTATCACTGACCGTGGAACAGCCCTTACAGCCAAATTGATTCAAGACGTCACGAGACTTAGTGGAACAGCTCATCGCAAAACAACCGCATACCACCGGCAAACCAACGGTCTGACGGAGAGATTAAACAAGACGCTCGCTGACATGCTATCTATGTACATCGACCGTGATCACAAAAACTGGGATGCAATTTTGCCATACGTAACGTTCGCTTACAACACTGCGGTTCAAGAGACTACGGGTTTCACTCCCTTCCGGTTGCTTCACGGCCGAGAAGCAATTACGATGCTTTATGCTATGCTGTTGCCTGACGCGACCGATATTACTGCTGATGCGAACGACTTTATCCGGCTCGCCGACGTGGCCCGCCAGCTTGCACTCGAGCGGATCCGAAAACAACAACGAATCGACTCCCAGAGGTACAACTCCCGTCATTGCCATGTTATTTACCAACCCGGTGATCTGGTCTGGCTGTGGATCCCCGTTCGCCAAAGGGGCCGCTCGGAAAAGTTACTTCACCGCTACTTCGGTCCATATAGAGTACTACGGCGCCTCACTGATGTCAACTACGAAATTCTGCTTGAAGACACAGCTCAGCGATCTCGACGTTCCCAACAGGCCGACATTGCTCATGTGTCACGGATGAAGCCACACTACCCCCGAGGCACCTGACACTACTTCATCATGCGTCTTTGTGTGTGTACGCGATTACTTTAACTTTTAATCGGCATTGGTCATCGGGGTGGTACTTTTTTTTCGAAGGGGGGAGGGGTAATGCCACAGGCATGGAACGAGGTTTAGCCATGCCAATGCGAGTATGTGCCATGGTGTGAAAGAAGAAGAGGACGGTTGGTGTGCTTGTGCTCTAACGTTCGGTTCGGCTCGACGTCCAGTGCTGCTCCTGTGAACAGACGTTGTGGTCGTTCTGTAATCACGTGACAATAGTATCATAACCCCAACAGACAAGGGCGGCTCGACTGTGATCATGGGCAAAGAAACTTACATAGAAAAAACCGTACGACAGTTATCTGACACTGCTTTTTACAAACAACTTCCCGGTGATCCTACCACTGACTTTCTTGTTGTCATAAAATATATCATTAAGTCTTGGAAAAAAGAAAGGGTCGACAATAAGACAGCACTCAGCCTCATTCAGCATAACCCTGTTGCTAAAAGATTGCCCCGCCGTGGTGCTCTAATGGCTAAGGTACTCGGCTGCTGACCCGCAGGTCGCGAGATCGAATTTCGGCTGCGGCGGCTGCATTTCTGATGGAGGCGGAAATGTTGTAGGCCCATGTGCTCAGATTTGGGTGCACGTTAAAGAACCCCAGATGATCGAAATTTCCGGAGCCCTCCACTATGGCGTCTCACATAATCTAATGGTGGTTTTGGGACGTTAAACCCCACAAATTAATCAAATCAATCAATCATGTTGCTGGAAGATTTTATCTGCCTCCAAAGATACACAAGTCAGGAAATCCAGGCCATTAAATCGTTTCGGGTATTCGAACGGTAACAGAAAACATATCAGGTAACGCTGAGAGTTTGATAAAATTTCTTCCGCCCACATTCGCTTCCTTTGTTAGAATACCAACGATTTTCTAGATGGAATATCACACCCACCAGTGCCTAATGCATCGCTTCTGGTGACGATGGACGTCACCTCTCTCCACACTGACCTCCCCGAATGGAACGGTATACAAGCTGTTCTAGACTCATATGACCACTCCGCATCTGACTAGCTAATTGACAGGTCAACTCTCAAAACACTGCTCAAGCTAATCCTGGAGTTCAATAACTTCGAATTTAATGACTCATTACGTACAAATTAGTGGGACATCAATGAGTACAAAGATAGCTCTACATGCGCAAACATCTTTGTGGGAGTGCGTGAAGACTCGTTTCTTAAGAGTGTGCCACTAAAGCCTGTGCATTTTAAACGCTACATTGATGAATACTTTTTTAGTTTAATACATGTGAAGCCAACTTCTAAACTCTATAGTGAAATTCAACCAGGTACATTCCTCTAGAGCATTCTCCCATACTTACTCACTCTTGTCAGTAGCCTTCTTTGACGTCAGAATTACCATTTTCTATGAACTCCTATTTACAAAGCATTTTAAAAAGCCAACAGATAATCAGCTTCATTTTGAAAGTACATGCTAAAACCTAATCAAACCTTCCATTATAAAAACATGTGGACATGCCCAGCCACTCACTTAGTAATCTCAAAGTCACGATACTAGAATGAGGATTATGCACCAGCAGTGATCGTGAACTAGGCGAATCATATCTCATTGATATATTTAACACCGTTTCCGTCTGGTTCAACGAAAAGAAAGGAAGACTGACTTGTCTTTCAATATATTAAGAGCGATGATACACTGGTTTTGCCTTGTACCACATGAATCACGCCTTCTAGGTTTGCCCCTCTTTTTTAAACTTTATTTTGAGTCCTTTCACAGTGGCTTTAATTGTACGTTCCCATGCCAATAAGATAGTTCTTACACTGCCATCCAATGTGAATACACCACTGCGCTTCTACATCATTTAGCTACATATAAGCATGATACCACGTCACTGTACATGCAAGGGATTATTGAATCATGTCTTCAGTACGTGTGAACTCGCAGGTCGCGGAATCAAATCCCAGCTGTGGCGGCTGCATTTTAGATGGAGGCGGAAATGTTGTAGGCCCGTGTGCTCAGATTTAGGTTCATGTTAAAGAACCCCAGGTGGTCAAAATTTTCGGAGCCCTTCACTACGGCATTTCTCATAATCTTATGGTGGTTTTGAGACGATAAACTCCGCTAATTAATCAACAACTCAATATGTGTGTGCCCTTCTGCTTTTTCATCTTTTTTCTTTCTTTGAAGCTCGTGAGACCTTATGATGAGAATTGTAATGCTAACCAGCGCTACACGCACACACACACACACACACACACACATATATATATATATATATATATATATATATATATATATATATATATATATATATATATATATATATATATGAGATCCAAAACACAATTGTGCCAAGGAAAATATGGGGAAGGTAATAAACCTAATTGCAATGTTAAATGGGAAAAAAGAAAAGTTAGTGAAAAGGTAACTTTCTGTGGGCAGGAACCGAACATGCTACCTTCGCCACCATGGCTGCAAGTGGCACGGACTGACACTCCCACGTTTAATCCACATATATACCCAATAAAGAGAAGGGGGTGATAGCCGTCGGGGTAACTCAGTAATAAAACATCGAATGCGTTATTCGATGGTTGCAGGTTCGGATTCTGCCCACGTCAAGTGGTCTTGTCGCCCACTTTTTTTCTTCCCGACTCACATTACAATAATATCTAATAACTTCCACTATACCTTCCTTGGCAATGTTGCCTGCTGAAGCTCGTTATTATCGTGCGAAACACGTAAAAGCTAGCCCTTAGATATACACCTTTTTCTTATTCAATAACGAGGGCCTCGTTCTGGCAGTCTTGGTGCTTTAAAATAGTATACGAGGAATTATTGGTAAGCTGCCAGCTCGCAATAGATATACGTGCTACGTGACGCCGTACAGACTGATAAAGAGTGTTCCACACTTGCCGCCACGTTTGCTAGTGGAGCTGACTGACACTCCCACGTTAAATTCGCATATATACCCAATGAAGTGAACAGGGACATAGCCGTCGTGGTAGCTAAGTTGGTAGACCGTCGAATGCGTTAATCGGAGGTCACAGGACAGATTACTGCCCACAGCAAGTTTTCTTTTCACTCATTTTTCTTTGTTCCCATATACACTTAATTATGGTTAATGCAATTCCCCTATACTTTCCTTGGCAATATTGCCTGCTAGATCTCAAGATTATTGTGTGAAACACAGAAAAACTAGTCTTTAGGTATACACCTTTTTCTAATTCATTAACGAGGGTCTCGTTCTGGGAGACTTGTTGCCTTTAGATAGTATACGCAAGATTATTGGTCAGCTGACTGCTCGCAGTAAGTTCGCTTGCTACGTGACGCCAAACAGGCTTATAAAGAGTGTTCTACACTCGCTGTCATGGCTGCTAGCGGCAATGACTGACACGCGCACGTTTGATTCACATATATTGCCATTAAATTGGATAGGGGTATAGCCACCGTGGTACTTCAGTTGGTAGAGCATCGAACACGTTATTAGAAGGTCACAGGTTTGGTTTCTGCCCACACCAGGTTATTTTTTCACCCACTTTTTTCCCATTTACACTGAAATCAGGTCTAATAACATTCTCCCATACTTTACTTGGCATTATTGTTTGTTATATCTCTACAATATTATGTGAAACATGGAAAAAGGAGCCATTATGTGTACACCTTTTTCTAATTCATTTAACGAGGGTCTCATTCTCGCAGACTTTGTTCCGGCTCGCATGGTTTGACATGCTACGTGACGCCAAACAGGCTGATAAAGAGTGTTCCACACTTGCCGCCTTGGCTGTATGTTGCCTTGTGACGCTCGCTGACACTCCCAAGTTTATATCACATATATACCCGATAAAGGGATTAGGGGTATTGCTGCTATGGTAGCTCTGCTGGTAGACCGGCGAACGCATCATTAGAAGATGACAAGTTCAATTCCTGCCCACGGCAAGTTATCTTTTCATCCACTTTCTTTTTTCCCTTTTAAATTACAATTATGTCACATATCCCCTATATTTTTCTTGGCGATATGGTGCGTTGAGTGTCGATGTTATTGTGTGAAACGCGGAAAGACGAGCTCCTAAATATGTATATTTATAAGTAAATATATATATATATATATATATATATATATATATATAATATATATATATATATATATATGTATATATATACATCTACCAAAAACAAAAGTGATGCTGGGTCCGGGAAAGATTATTCGTATAGGGAAGAAGACGCACGTATGAAGTGATTTTATTGAGGTTTCGGCCGTGGGTCCGGCCTTCATCTGAATACAGTTTATGGCACGAGTGCTGTTTATATACATGTGCATATCAATAAGATACAAATATTAAAACCGGCATGAAAGGTGATATATGGGCATATATATATATATATATATATATATATATATATATATATATATATTTATATATATATATATATATATATATATATATATATGCGAGTCACACAATATGAAGGGCACCTAATCTACGAGTAAAAAGATATTGCTTCCATGCGCGAGCACGTTGTTTACAATTAGAAGATAAAACGCATAAAAGATATTGCACATAACATGAAGAGTAGTCCGACCGGTGAAAGCAAGCAAAAAACTATAAAATACTAATAAATATGACAAAGACGTTACAAAGCTGCTACGTAATCAACGGATACAGACAATGTAGTTCGACTTGCTGAGCAAGGTTGAAAAAAGATGGACAGGGTGAAACAGGTTACGCTGATAGGCAACTAAGTTTTCCTACGTTTTCATTCATACCATATGCGATGGCGTTGAACTTTTAGATGAGGAATGCTTCACGGGCTTCTCTATCATAATTTGTGCGGAAACCAGATTATGATAATGTGACCTGTAGATTTTCAAAAGAGTGGCCAGGGAGGTGCACGTGTCTTGAAATGGGCAAGTGGGGCAAGGTGTTAGCATTAGATTTATGGTTGTTAAAACGCAGTCTAAAAGGCCCTTCTGTTTGACCAATGTACTGTATTTCACATAGCGCACATTCTATCATGTATATCACGTTCTTAGAATCGCAGTCAAGATTGCCAAGAACGATAAAGATCAAGGGTAACTCGGGTGAGTTGTAGTGAAGCATTTTTTAATATGTCGTCCCACCTATCTATATTTTGCTGAGACATGTTAGATAGGGCTAGTTTCACAATGATACGTAGACCCTTAGGTGCAACAGACGCGGTTAATTAGGTGTTCAAAGTATATACATGTAGGTCGTTCCGAACACGTTTTTCTACAACTTTCCGTAACCTTAAAAATTCCTTTGAACAGAGCCAAGAAGTGTTTTCACCGGGTGACAAAGTCTGAAGTCAATCAGCAGGTCCCTGTCGCACGGTTTGGGTATGGCTGCAAAGCTTGTAGCGGTGACCACTGGCTGAGGGATCTGAAGGGTCCTTTGCTGAATGCGAAGGTCCAATTGACGAACCTCTCGTAGCGGAGTCTGTCGGGCAACTTTTCGAAGGAACCTTGTTGCAATAGTCCTGCGTCACTCGCTCGTGGGGCGATGGTGGCTTCTGAGGGGAAGCACAACTTGTTCGGCCAGTCACCAGTGCTGTGTCAGACGACTCGCGCACAACGGTAGGCCTCCTTGCGTGATGCTGAGGTGGATCGGTGGGCACACTGTCCAACCAGGAGTGCGACATTGCGCGGGATGGCTTGTAACAAATGTGCCGAATATGGCTCGCCATGAGCGAAGCCCCTTCAAAATTAGGATGCAAGCCATCAGCGGCCAGTACGCGGTGCGAAGTCAACCATTCGAAGCCGTGATCCAGGAAAGATACCAGTCGAGAGCGGTGACACAAATTCTTTAGCAGAGCGTTAAAATAACACGCTTCACGGTTGAAGCAACGCACGAAAGTTTCACTGGGGTGCCATCGTCAGCGGTTTCTGGTCCTTGGTAGGATGAGGTGGCGTAGATCAAAGCGACTTCGGGTCGTTCCTTGGCAATATGGTTAATAACTTTACAGTAGCCGTCGAAAGCTTTCTGTGCTGAGGCTCGAAGTAGGTTGTTGGTACCTACGTGTAGGACGATTCTAGTGGTGTTCCGAGGCACGAAATCTAAAGAGCTGGCACGTCAGTGATTAAGGCACCGCACTGGGACACAAATGCTGGAGTATCAGCCAGCGCTGGATCGAACTACTGATCAGTGTGCTTCGTCCGAGAGTCTCCTACGACAGTAATAGATGGTACATTCTTTGGGTACCTCCATTAAATGTGCTTCGACGTGGTCTGCTCCGGAGCCATTGTTTCAGTATACCAAAAACAAAAGTGATGCTGGGTCCGGGAAAGATTATTCGTATTGGGAAGAAGACGCACGTACGAAGTGATTTTATTGACGTTTCGGCCGTGGGTCCGGCCTTCATCAGTATACAGTTTATGACACGAGTGCTGTTTATATACTTGAGCATATCAATAAGATAAAAGTATGAAAACCGGCATAAAAGGTGATATATGGCCATATAAATATATAAATATGCAAGTCGCACAATATGAAGGGCACCTAATCTACGAGTAAAAAGATATTGCTTCCATGCGCGAGCACGTTGTTTACAAATAAAAGATAAAACGCATAAAAGATAATGCAAATAACATGAAGAGTAGTCAGACCGGTGCAAGCAAGAAAAAAAACCTATAAAATACTAATTAAAATGACAAAGACGTTACAAAGCTGCTACGTAATCAACGGATACAGACAATGTAGTGGGACTTGCTGAGCAAGGTTGAAAAAAGATAGACAGGGTGATACAGGTTACGCTGATAGGCAACTAAGTTTTCCGACGTTTTCATTCAGACCAGATGCGACGGCGTTGAACTTATAGATGAGGAATGATTCACGGGCTTCTCTATCATAATTTGTGCGGAAACCAGATTCTAGTACTGTGACCTGTAGATTTTCAAAAGAGAGGCCAGGGAGGTGCACGTGTCTTGAAATGGTCAAGTGGGGCAAGGTGTTAGCATGAGATTTATGGTTGTTAAAACGCAGTCTAAAAGGCCCTTCTGTTTGACCAATGTACTGTATTTCACATAGCGCACATTCTATCATGTATATCTTGTTCTTAGAATCGCAGTCAAGATTGCCTTTGATTTTTAGGGAAAAGTTGGAACCAGTACTGGTGACCTGTTGGCTTGTGCGCATGTAAGGGCATACTTTGCATCGCAGTTTTTGACAAGGTTGGCACCCGATCGTGTCAGGACTATCTGCTTTCGACGATGATGACGATGAGAGTATGTCTCGAATAGTTTTAGCTTTGCGATACACTGCTTTAGGTGGTTCAGTGAAAATGTTTCTTAAGCGTTGTCTTCGCAGTATAATATTATGGTGCTTTCTGAGCACATTCGAAACACGCGGAACTGACGCAGAATGGGTAAGGACTAAGTTTGTCTGCGGTGGTGGAGTTGAGTTTTTAGTAGCGCACAATAGCGTTCTACGATTATGCATGTCGGCACGTTTTATTGCGTCATCAATGAATTGCGGCAGATATTTTTGTTTGACTAGAGCATCCTTTAGTGTTCTGCAATTTTTTTGAAACTCTGATTGCTCTGAGCAGATTCTTTTAGAGCGTAAGGCCTGACCGTAAGGGATGCTAATTTTGCAATGTTTCACGTGGCTACTGTCAAAGTGCAAATACTGTTGCCGGTCTATAGGCTTCCTGTATAGCGCAGTGGATAGCTTATCATTTACATTCGAAATGCTTACATCAAGAAAACTAAGCGTTGAGGTGGCATAGGTATGAGAAAATGATATTGATGGATGGGCATCATTAAAGTCAATTATGAAGGAAAGCAACTTCTGTTAACCATGCGGCCAATTAAGCAAAATGTCATCAATGTAACGTTTATAATAAAGAAGTTTCAGCGCGCGGGTTTGCGAAAATTCACTTTCAAGCTGGCCCATGAATATATTGGCGTAGTTGGGTTCAATACGCGTACCCATTGACGTGCCACTAACTTGAACATAGTGTGTCCCTTCAAATTGAAAGTTATTTAGCTCTAAAATGAGCCTGAGCAATACTGCTAATGTGTTGCTGTCGATAAATTTACCCAGTGATGCTGCTTCATAGGACCTGGCGACTGCCGCTATTCCGTCTACATGCGGAATGTTGGTGTATAAAGACGCTACGTCTAGCGTGATCAAAAAGGAAGCTTGAGGAACAATCAGATCAATTATACCAGAAACAAAGTCGGTAGTGTCCCTTACGTAAGACGGAAGTGATGCTGAGATACTACTGCTCAGAGAATCGACATAGCTGAACAATTTTTCTGTGACAGTACCTATACCTGAAATTATGGGACGGCCGGGGTTGTTTATCTTGAGTATTTTAGGCATAAAGTAAAAACGACCAGGAACAGGACTGGCCAAGCATGCGTATTACAACCTGGATGAGGATAGGAAGGTGCGCCATCTAATGCGCGGAATGAAGCAAGAGCTGTTCACCGTTCTCGTCCGCAACACTCCAAGCACAGTTGCTGAGTTTTGTGCGGAAGCGACGGCCATCGAAAAAACTCTTGAACAGCGGGCTCGGCAGTACAACCGTAATCCTAACTGCGCATCTGCACTCTTATTCTGAAGTGATCTAAGAGAGAGCTCTTAGATCAGTTATTAGAGAAGAACTGAACAGACTGTAAATTCCTCAGACTCAAACGGGACTATCTGTTACAGACGTTGTTCGTGACGAACTGAGGCAGGTCATACGAGAGCCAGAGCGCGATCTGCAGCCGGTTCGATTTATTCGAACATACTCTGAACTTCTCAGACAACCCATGGTACACAACAATGCCGCAGTTGCGATGACGGTGACTCCTCTCCCACCTGCAGCACGCAGCGCACCTCGTTCACGGGATTCAACGGCTACCTATCTGCCCTCAGGAGCACGTAGCACACATCGCTATGTGGAGCATAGGCCCAAGAAAAGTGACGTCTGGCGTGATCATGAGCGCAGTACTCTGTGTTTTCATTGTGGCGAAGCGAGTCATCTTTACAGATCCTGCCCTTACAGACAGGCTGGACTAACGGCTTCCCGTCGTATGCACCGTGCCCCCGAAACGGCGAACGACCAGCGGAGATTGAGGAGTACTTGTCCACTTGCCTGAACTCGCCACCTCTACGCCAACATCGGTCACGGTCACCGTCGTCTATGAACTACCGGTCATCCAGCCCACGTGCACCTTCAAGACAGTCTGGTCATCGCTCTCCAGTCCACTTCCGGCAAACTGAAGCAAGCAACCTGTAGAGGTAAGGCCGCTGAAAACATCAGTTATGAGATCCTCTAATAAGGTTTGAGGGCGACGACGCTGTATTTCCGGTAAATGGGTGCAGCAACAAAAGCGTTCCTTCTTATTTGCGGTTGAAAATAGAAGGATGGGAGGTGAATGCCTTAGTCGACACCGGTGTTGTTTATTTAGTGATAAGTCACAAGATGGGGAAGAAACTGAACAAAGTTGTGACACAGTGGAGTGGATCGCAGATACGCAGGGCAGGTGGTCACAGCATTACACCACTTGGCAGATACTCTTCGAGACTTGAAATACGAGGTTTTATTTGCGTTGCCGGTTTCATTGTGCTACCAGAATGTTGAACTGAAGTCATTATAGGAATAAGTATTTTGCGAGCTAATTGCGCCGTAATTACCCTGCGTAGGTCCAATGTGTCGTTTTCCACTGAACGAGCTATACCTGTGGAGCAATCTGAGGAACGCTGCCTTACTGCTCTATGCGTTGTTCATGATGACGTAACATTGCCGCCACGCGGCAGTATAATGGTGTTCGTAGAGAATGATGCATTGTACAACCGCGAAGGCATAGCGGATACAAATTTAGGGCTGTTTTTGAAGAAAGGTGGCTCCGTAGCTCGGGGTCTTGTTCACTTGACGAATGGCCGTGCAGATGTCCTACTAACAAATTTCTCCAATGAACTTCAACACATCGCTCAAAGCACGGCTATTGCATATTTACACAACTTATCTATGGTGACTGAACTATGCAGCTTAACGACGTCAAGCACATGACCAGTGGCCTCCAACATCGACACATGCGTGACCGTCAACCAGAGCCTTCCGGACAGTCAAAGAAACAGATTTACGCCTTGGTGAAAGTATTATCTTGCTGCTCTTCAACGGCCTCGAAGGTCCATTGCACGTAAATTACGAAACACAATTATACCGCAAGACGACACGAGGTCTATACACCAGCATTCATATCGAGTGTCACAGAAAGAACGGGAAATTATCAAGAAGCAAGTAGAGAAATGCTTTCGGATGATGTCATCCAGCCTTCGAATAGTCCATGGGCGTCCCCCGTAGTGCTCGTAAAGAAGAAAGACGACACACTTAGATTCTGAGTCGACTACCGAAAACAAAACAGTGTAACTGAACGAGATGTCTACCCTTGTCGCATATGGACGATACACTAGATCGGCTGCGATTCTCAAAGTGTTTCTCCTCCTTGGATCTGAAAAGCGGATAATGGCAAATAGAGGTAGACGAGCGGGACCATGAAAAAACAGCATTCATAACACCAGATGGCCTCTACAAATTCAAAGCGCTTCCATTCACCTCTCTTCCGTGCTAGCGACGTTCCAGAGAATTATGGAGACTGTCCTCGCGGGACTAAAATGACAGTCATGCCTTGTGTATTCGGTTGACGTTGTCTAGAGCAACCACGCACAGTATTGCAAGCCATCCGGTCAGCAAACTTAGCAATCAAACCAGAACAATGCCGCTTCCGCTTCGAAGAGCTGCGATTCCTTGGACATCTCAATAGTTCTGATGGTGTTCGTCCAGATCCCGAAAAGACAGCCGCCGTTCAGAGGTTGCATACATTCAGAGGAAAAAGTCAGTGCGTCAATTATTGGGGTTATGTGCCTACAATAGGCGATTTGTGGAAAATTTCTCAAAGATTGTGGAACCTCTTACAAAACTAACAAAAGACGACGTGCCCTTCACAAGGGAAAGCGAACAACAAAAAGCTTTTGTCGAGTTAGGAAAACGGCTAGAGGTTTCACCAATACTTGCCCATTTTGATGAGACAGCCGATACTGAAGTCCTTTACCGACACCAGCAATGTAGGCCTTGGTGCCATCCTGGTCCAGTGGCAAAATGGTCAAGAGAAAGTGTTAGTCTATGCCAGCTGCAAACTCTAAAAAAATAAGGCAACATACTCTGCAAATGAAAAAAAGTGCCTCACAGTCAACGGGCAATAAACAAGTTTTGACCCTACCTTTATGGTAGACTGTTCAGAGCTGTCAGTGACCACCATGCTCTATGCTGACTGGCTAATCTCAAGAATCCGTCAGGTCGACTAGCAAAATGGAGTCTTAGGCTGCAGGATTATGAAGTTATTCTCTTATAAAAATCTGGAAGGAAACACAGTGATGCCGACTGCCTGTCACGCTCTCTCGTCTGTCCAAGTGTACCTGAAGAGGGAGACTTCCCGTTTCTAGGCGTTGTCGACGCTATCGGAATCGCTCAACAACAACGAGATTATCTGGGTTCGCTGGCGCTTATACAACACCTGCAGGGTCTCGACGTTCAAGTTCCTCGCATAATCTCCAGAAGGCTCTCCACGTTCTGCTTTAGAGGAAGTGTCCTTTACAGGAGGAACTTCGAACGTAATGGCGAAACGTTTTTAATTGTCGTGCCCACTGCCATGCGAGAGAAAATTCTGCATGCATGCCACGACAAGCCAAGATCTGGACACATGCATGTGAGCCGAACATTTGCCAGGATTCGCCTGAAATACTATTGGCCTAAGTTGCTCGCATCAGTGCAGCGCTACGTGGAAACTTATAGTCAATGTCAACGACGCAAAACTCCACCCGTAAAACTAGCCGGCCATCTCCAGCCAATAGACCCTCCGGTTGTTCCATTCCAACAAGTCGTCAAGGACTTCCTAGGACCTTTCCCGACATCGTGTGCAGACAGGGAATGAATAGTCGTAGCCACAGACTATCTGACCCGTTATGCTGAGACTGACTTGCTGTGCAGTGTGGCAGCTGCCGAAGTCACCAAGTTCTTTGTGAACAACATTGGGCTCAGACATGGTGCACCCATCGTCGTTATTACCAATCGCAGCACCACATTTACTGCAGACCTTATGCAATGTCTGAAGCGCATGAAAAATACCGATCACAGAAGAACAACGACGTATCACCCTCAGTCAAATGGCTTAACCGAACGCCTCAACAGAATTCTGACCGACATGCTATCAATGTATGTCAATGTTTAACAAATATTACCCTACGTAACATTCGCATATAATACAGCCGTTCAAGAAACAGCACACACTGCCGCTTTTGAACTAGTATTTGGCCGAAGAGTGACCACCCCACTGGATGCCATGTTACCACTACAGGACGAAAGCAGCTATCCACCTGACTTAGACGACTTCCCAGGTAACACAGAACATTGAGTCAACATGGTTTGACGGTGACGAACGTAAGGCAACGTGAGACGGTAAAATATAACATTGCATCGAAGTTAATAGTATTAAGTTGTTATAACACAGTGTTTTAGGGGCGAAGCTCCTTATAGCGGCACCCGTTCGTTCCTCGTAGCCGTAGAAGTAGTGTGTAGCCAGTCTTAGGTTTTAATCTCCAAGGCGGTGCCGGTGGGAGATTCGTTCTGTGCGTTGTTGAACAATCTGAAATTCTCAGCTTGCGCGTTAACTAAAAGCCGAATTCTCCTATATCTTATTCCCCATTAGCAGCCATTGCCATACACATTGAGCACTATCTGACAAGAATAGGTTGGTAAGTTATACTCACTGGGCGTAACCTCCTTGGTTTTAGAAAGGTTTAGCGAGCGTTGGGCCGCAGTGCCATGAATACAGTGAACTAGTATATACCGTGAACTCGAGGTGGTTAAAGGTGGGAAGTAGACACGAAGCGCCAGCCGTAAAAAAGTGTACGTGCGCCTCCTCTCGTTCAGTCTTTGGAATGTCCGCTGGATGGCCGTGCTTATATATGAGCAATATATGATGAAAAGGCGCGAGATAGTGGTACTTGGAGTGTTCAATAGGTGGACGAACAGACACACAGATAGATGCATGGATGGACGCACGAAAGGCTGCAAGGACGGATGGACGCATTAAAGGATGCAGGAGCGGATACATGGACGAACGCAGGGACGGACGCACGAACAGACGCACGCATAGACAGACGGAAGCAAGAACGAATGGACGGACGGATGCTTTGACCCACTCTCCGTCATTCACTCCGTGGATATGCTGTCATTTTTAATGTTACAGCAAGATTCAAATAATCACGTTGTCCTAACGTGTTGTTTTTAACGAGGCATCAACGCTCGAATTATGACGTTGCCATAACGTGATGGTAATAATGTAGCAACAACAATCAAATAATCACATTGCATCAACGTTGTATATAGACATCAAGCCAATTTTTAACTGTAAATGTAGAGACTACATGGAGAACATAATCACTGAAACATCAGGGAACACACATAGCAACGTTTTCAACTTCTTGTTCTCATTTTATTATTGGCGGGCAGTGGCTAGTTAGTGTGGTTGAGGTAAAAGTAGAAGCATGAACAATACAGACAACAGTTCAGCCTATCTTCTTCACGCACTAATCCTTCTATGAATCTGATCTCTTTATACAGCTGCACTCTGCATTTTTATTTGTTTATTTGTTTGACAATACACGATTGCGGTAGTGCAGGAGACAAAAAACAAACACCTCCATGAGTCACCTGACTAGGCCTCTATAGCCCCGTACCATACGTTCTTCACACAGAGTGACTGCATTGGCAAAAAACATACACAAGAACACATTCACATGTTGGAGACCTTTGAGTCGCCTTCTATGTCTTTAACTAAATAGACTAAACAAAGTGAATTCATGTGTGACAAAGATATGTGCAAGAGGAAGCCTTTGGGACCTCGAATTTCCCGGCTACAAAAAGCCTGCTTTAGGCAGGCTTCATCCTAACATGTATGCATGCAGACTTTAAGAATAAATTACTTGTCTATTTTAACTATTACTGTGTGGTTGTAAAAATAGCATTGGAACCATTACATTATGAAGTGAGCAAGCAGTAGTTAAATCAAACTGTGTCTTTATTATGATGCATCACCACAATCATGTTTGAAAGAGTGCTTTCTGATCGAACACACAAGAAACAGGTCTACAAAAACGGCACGTACGTGCTTGCATGATGCAAAACAACAGTCAACCAAGCCATAAGATTGGCAAGAATTATGAAAGTGGAACCAATAGGAACTATGGAGCTATAAAAAGAGCTTTTTCACAGAGCCCTCACTCTTGGGGAACATAAAAACAATGCAATAATTTGAGAAAAAGATGCAAACAGGAAAATCAGTAACTGGATATATTAATAGTGTAAAATCACGGTCGAAAGAGAGAGATATATAAGGTATGAAGAAAGGCAGGGAGGCTCACCGGAAAGCAAGTATCTGGTTTGCTACCCTGCTCTTGGGAAGGGAGACAGAAAGGTAAGGAAAAAGAAATGAGAGAGAAATGGAGAGCGAGAGGAAGCGAAAACACACACATACTAAAAAGTCACAAACGTTCGATGAGGCGGGTCGATCGCAGAAATTTTAGGAGGACGGTCGAAGTCGCAACAAATGTATAGGCTTGCTGAGCTTTCGAACAAAAAAGGGTGCCCATTCTGGTTCGAAACTGCCTTGACAACTGTTTGCAGTACTCAAGTATCTGGTAGTGTCTGTGACTGATGAAAATGCAATGGAGCAGCTATTTTCCGTGCTCCGCGCTTACAGCTTTGTTGGGAACTTGTATCGTCATGAAATCATTTTATGTCTTCTTAATAATTGCGTATAAGTAAACATCGGCCGAAATTTGGGCAATCGTAAAAACGTGTGTTATTCCGTCACTACCAAATCTATCATTCCCGGCGTATTCAGCAAACACCATGCCTGCAGAACACACTGTCTGCAAGCAAATATAAACATCAAATTGCACCGCGATGAAATGCCACACTAATACAAAAGGACGATCACTCATAACAAACGCAAAAGACATCAACGTAGAAAAAGCACGCCTGCTGAAAACTTTGTGTTGTTGATAAGAAAACCTAAACTACATATTGCAGTATCGTGAAATGGCACAGTAATCCGCAAACAATACTATCCGCAACAAATCTGGGAGACGCCAACAAGGAGACGTCAAGCATGCACAACACACTAACCAGCACAGAAATAACACCATACCACTGCAGTCCTCTTTGTCGTTTGTCCAAGGCCTGGCTTCAGGTTTGCTTTGACTGTATGGCTTATGTTGGCTTGAAGAAGTGCACCTACAGATTGCGACTCCCTTGCTCGAGTAGGCCGAGCGGGAAGACACACAACTGAGGCAAAGCTGCTAACGAGATACCATTCTTTCTTCACATGACTTGACGCAGCGTTCTATGTAGTAGATGTAGAAGTAGCACCAGCTTTATGCAGCTGTCTGGGTGACTGATACACTTGGTCAGCTGCAGTGTTTGTCTAGTTAGTCACACACAACGAATGCTTAGCTGAATTTATGAAACTGTCACCTAATAAATTAGGCTGATGATGATTTGAGCGGGAAGTCGTGTGCGAGCTGCCACTGCTTGGTGAACTAGGCGAGCTGTGTACATGACAATTATGGACTATTGCCGCTAGTTCACACAAATGGTGATTCATACCTGGGGAGGTCTGTTGTCTAATGATCTTGCCGTGCTGCAGCTCATTGTTACATTCATGCACTTCTAGGATTGAAGCAGGGGGGGGGGAAGAGCCGAGAGTTTATTTAGCTTGCCGCTTTAAGCAGCGAAGGGTGAAGCGAGTATACCCTTTATTGCGAGTCAGCGTAGAGTGTGCATAAAGTTTTCATTTCTGGTTGTGGAGTCACCTCAGCTAAAGGACCAAAATCCAAACTGTTGTAGAAATGGCAAAAGGTGCGCCAGCTACAGAAAGTCGGAGCATCACCACCCATTCGATAGATGCTGTTTTTTGACTTGCAATGGTGAAATAAAGCTGAAATTACTGTGTGAAAAGCATACAGTTCACCCACAAATCGCCGATCATGCACTTACGCGCTCAGATGTCTCTGCTGTGGTCGTCATTTTTTGTAGGAAGATCCGCATCAAGTGAGCTCACTGATGAGGCTTAGCTGTTACACGGAGGTACTCTGCTTCTTTCACTAGAGGTTGTCGTTATCGGTCACACTTGAACGACTCCTCACGCTTGACTAAGCTACCCTAACTTGACGCCTTTGACCGAAAATGCAGAGCGAAAACACACGAAAATAAGATGCTTCATGCTACTGTGTTACGATGAGGATGACGATAATAGTGAGTCGAAATTGAAATTGCACAAGTTTCTGTTCCAACTTAATTTTTAAAGTGGTTTTGTAAGGGCAAAAAAAGACAGGTAAGGCGGCAAAGCAAAGTGAGGCAAAATTTGTTTTCAAAGGACCGAATTATTGTACGCACTAAAATATCCGTAGGACAACGCTATGACTTGCACAGCGCAACTGAAGTTTCACTTACGCACTCGTCTCTTGCTTTTTTTTGCACCTTCATGATGTATTTTTACGGTGGTTTTTATGTTGCGCTCATCAGATGTCACTAAAAGAAAAATGCAGTCTTGATTAAAAATATTCTTACAATTTGCACGAAAAATATCTAAAATGACCTAGTTGTAAAACGAGCAAAAGCTTTTAGGATTGGCACTGGCTTTATTTGTCTCGGTAGCTATACATTGTTAACATTGGGTCCCGCCTTGCATCATGGGCTGTTATAGTCACATGTTGCATTTCGCACTCAACATAATGGAGGGTTCCGCTGCGGTCCCTTCTTGAGTAGTTAACATTGTGAAATTTAAATCATATAGAGTCTGTGTGGCAGCATTTATCGGTTTTGTGTTCTTTGGTGCCCCCTCTTGTCCGTGTACAACTAAGCAAGGCGTCCGGCGGCGCAACGGCTTCCATCTGACCACTCCTCACGCTGCGTGATCGGGTAAGTAACGGGGTTCGCAGTTTTTTTCTTTTGTAGCCCTTTTTAAACTCACATGTTTCGTCGTGCTAGTTGTGACGTAAGTCGCGTTCACTGCCGGTGTCACAGATGCACTTTTGATCGTGATTTGCCTCCCGAATTGCGGTTTGACTCTCGCCTCAGACAGACTTGATCCAGATTAATTTGAACCGCTTAGCAACGATCATTGTTGATCGTGATCAAGAAATCAGACCCGTCGTCGTTCTGTTCTCGCGGTATAACTATCGTCATGTCATACCAACTGGCTCAAACTGCTACACTTCCAAATCAGCCCTTTTGACCAGAAAGAGTGCTCGTGTGACACCGAATCAATCTACTGCACGCAACCAAAAATTATAAATGCGTCATTTTTGTGTACATTTACTTTCAATATCGCAATTTATGTACTGTATACGATGTATGTACTGAATGAGTAAACATATAAACTATTTTATTCTCAGAATCATTGTTAGGTTGCTCTGTGTGATTATGTCTGCAAAAATTGGCCATTTGTATGAGTGGCAGCCCCTTGTTCGTTTAAACAATGGTTTCACCATGTTTTCTCGTACCACCAGTTTGGCCCCAACCTCTTCCGTCGCGTCTGTTATTATCGCCCTCAGCGTTTGGCTCAAGTTCACTATATTCATGCAAGTTTCTTAGTTTTAGAGCATTCATATAATTTACCCCAATCAGTCTGTGAGGAGAACAAGTATGAATCTAGTATAGAAGTTGAAACAACGGCAGCCTGTAAAGCATACCCCTATCGGCGTGGTGACGTGTGGCACAGCTATTCGTTTGCCTTAACCACTTGCAAATAATTGAAAAGTGAATAAATTAATGCAACTTTGTTAAGACTTGTGTAACCAATCTCGACACTCGAATGGTAAACACTCAAATGTTGACCATAACCTGAATGACTCAATGTTTAAAAATTAACAGAGTGGAATAACCAACCCCCTGATAAAGACTACTTGAAAGTACTACGCTGTCTTCAAACACACCTACAATCTTACCTATACATTCGGAAATGCCTTGTCACTGTTGTTTGTAAGGTACAAAGGTTTTATGGAGTCTATCGTTAAGACAGCGTCCCATCTAACTCATGTAGCCCCTGCTGCATGTCAGTGATTGTGTGCATCTTCCCTTTAACACAGGTTACATACCTCTGTCTGTAATGAGTGCGGCAGTGTTTCCTTCCTTTCATCTGATCGATGAATCTGCGTAGACCAGAAAGTTGCCCCGCCGCGGTGGTCTAGTGGCTAAGGTACTCGGCTGCTGACCTGCAGGTCGCGGGATTGAATCCCGCCTGCGGCGGCTGCGTTTCCGATGGAGGCGGAAATGTTGTAGGTTCGTGTGCTCAGATTTGGTCGCACGTTAAACAACCCCAGATGGTCGAAATTTCCAGAGCCCTCCACTATGGCGTCTCTCATAATCATATGGTGTTCTTGGGACGTTAAGACCCACATATCAATCACTGGTCGGAAAGTTTCGGGGGCCATAAACACTACTTCAACTCCAGCACTCTCTCCCTGTTTTCTTGTAGAGTTTGTGAGAAACACTGTGCATGCTTAGTGCGACAGCTGTCTTCTTTTTTTGCAGCATTTCAGATTATCTGTGGCTCCTTTCTACGCCTAAGATACCTTGCATGCCTAAACAAATCCTCGGCTAGAGGCAACTTGTGTTGAGCTGAATCTGCAATATGAAGTCTATACACTTGCTTGAAAATTGCTTCTACCAGCTTGTGTTAAAGTGATACACACAGAGCACTCTGCAAGGCCATGTGCATGGCCACTCTCTTGGCTCTTTTTGTGTGCCCCAATGAGATAGGCAGCAGTGACTTCAATGGACGAGACTTATACCGCCAACTTTTGCCCCATTTTGTAAAAAGCTGTGTTAAGCGCAGGGATTCGATAGTGAAACATTCGGGAATCTCATGTGTTGCCACAAGATGCTGGAGCTTGTGCTGCAAAACCTTCATACTGGGCTTGACAACCCTCTTGCAGTCCACAAATTCTACCAAATTAAACTGTAAAAAATTATCCACATAGCAGTAGATTGTACAGCACTTAAACCTAGAAATCTGTTATTGTTCCTTTAAATACTGGTCAAGTGCAGGTCTCTAAAAATTGATACATTGCTCGAGTCAATACTAATACCCTGCCGTTACAAATACACCTTTATGACCTAGCCAGGCAAGGTAGACTCAAGTATCAGCGTGAGAAACACTTCCAAACACCTGCCAGTGACATTCAATACTTTCCAGTGAAGGATAATGCTCAAAGAAATTCGATAGCATCCTTGACGCAGAGCAGTAGATTCTTTGCACTGGCAGGCTGTTTGTATTGTGTTAATTATTGCATTGATTTTTAATGACTTTTACTTGGCCTGTGCTGAAAGAAAAAAAACATTATTAAAAGGGTGATGACATTTAGTGCTGTAAGATTCTCTTGCTTTGTGGATGACGTTTTGTGTTTCACTTGGCAAAATGAATAGGCTGGGAGTAGAATGTCGCGCCCACTTTGAAGCTATTTTAGGATGTGCCCCAACTTTTTGAAAGAGCGTAGCTGCTTCTTGAATGAGACACGAATAAATTCTTGAACTTAAGGTGGTGTTTCGCAGAATAACACTCATATTGGTGGTATGAACCTTGTGCTTGGAAGTCATTGCTGCTTTTGTGTCGCAGTATTCAAAAGTGGCTAAAAGGCGGAAACTGCACTTGCCTCTGCAGAATTCTCTGTGGAAATCGACTCATCTCAAACAAGGTGGATGATGCGTTCTCCGCGTAAACATTCTATTTTGAGATAGTGTGTTTAACTCAAGATGTGTTGTTGTTGGTTGCTGTGAGTTTGCTTACGTATGTTAATTATTCCAGGCATGAAAAGGAGTGGTTGGCCACATCGCTGGCCCAAGAAAGGAATAAGGCAACTGTGTACATTGCATGTACAGCTTCTCTAGCAAACTGAAGGAGGTAGGAAGAAAGTGTTGAAGTACAGGCAGTGTACTTTCTTGCCTATCACTCTTGCTGGGAAGCGATGTATAATCGTCGCAATCGATCATTTGACGCGCTACGCAGAAACTTCCTCTCTCCAATTTGCCTCCGCGAGTGGCGTCGGTTCCTTTATTTTGCACCACGTCGTTCTACGTCATAGCGCATCACGTTAGCTACTGAGTGAACGAGGGTGCGTATTTCTTTCCGAAGCCTTAGAATCCCTTCTAAAGGAATGCCGAATCATTCATCCGCACCACCACTGCATACCAGCCTCAAACTAACGGCCTGACAGAACGGTTTAATCAAACACAGGGTAATATGCTAGCACGTACGTCGATTTCATTCACTCAAACTGGCGCGCCTTCTCATCTTCGTGACGTTCACACACAATACTGCAACTCAGACCACCACGGGATTCTCCCCATACTCTTACTTTATGGACGCGAGCCCTTCTGCATGCTCGACACCATTATTTCTTACCGTCCCTATGCAGAGTCGACAACGATTTCCAAAGCAGCTAAGTACGCGGAAGAGTGGTGCCAGCTTGCGACCAAATCGCTATACCTTACTGTGCAAGCACCGATTTGGTCATTAGTCCGAACATTCCAGCTCCATTGATTTTGCTCTACTTGTTTCCACTATGTCTCGATTTTGTTATTTTGTTTTCGTTCATTAAATACTGTATGCGCTTCGCCCAACCTTGATGTTGAAGGCTCGCTAAACGTGTTTTCGCTTTTGTTATTGTAGAACCTGTGATTCTTAAGTTAGGGGTACTGTATTTTCAGCCAACCGTAATCATTGAAACTAATGAGCATAGTTTAGCAACACACAATAGTAATTCAGGGACAATAACTTCTGAAAATAGATATGTAATAGTTCCATTATAACCAGCCTGAAAAAAGCTGCATTACTTGCTTTAGACATAAATTCATATTTTAATTTTATATGTTGCCTGCAATAGATACCTGATGAAATTGCATACCATCATGCGGGTGTTGTGGATCCATTAAATTTACATGTCAACGCACTAAGCACGAGCGCAATTCAAACATAATTTTGACGCATACGCGTTGTGGAAATTGAAGATTGTTTCATAAGTTTGCAACTATGTTCATAAAGAACATCAAGAAAGTATTCTTCTATAATGTCTAGCTTTTTTTACATCCTGCTCGATTGAGACACATTGTTTCATATCATTATATATAGACTGAAAAATTCAGTTTTTCCAAGAAACCCATGTCACTAAATTGTTTTTTCTTTGTTTTTTCTTTGTTTTTCGCAGCCTCTGCATGCTTCTCGTGCAAACTGAGTGTAAAAGAATTCCGGACAAGCCTGTCATCAAAGGTAGCTCGTGAAATAGTTGGCTGTAGATGTACAATAGCTGCGCATGGCTTCTGTTTCCTATGGGAAGAGAACATCACTGAGCCACCTAGCTGCTTTGTTCAAGTAGTTTGCATGTTCAGGATATTCAAATCGAGGGCTTTGTTTTTATTTTAAAAAGTAAGTGATGCAATGTATGCGTGTAAAAGCCACCTTTGCAGATAGGTATGTTTTCAGGGGGGCACAATGCGCAACAACACTTATCGGTGTGAGCCGTGTCATTGAATAAGATTGAATATAGAACCTAATAAAGACTGCAGCAGGCCCCCATTCATGTATTCAAAATTTGAGGCAGTGACATTTCTGCATAGATTAAAAAAATTCTTGCATGCCTGTGCTTATATATCCTGCAAGAAAGTTTGGTTGCGGCTTGCATCAATATGCATGCAGGACATTGAGCACTAGCGCACAGCTGCTACTCGCTGATGGGCCGCATATATTCTGACAATGGGTTGAAGCCATAGGCAAACATTGTAATGGTTAGCCTTTTACTACCAACTGATGATAGCTACCAGTAGACTGCTCGTCCCACCAGAGGGTAGTATTTTGCTGATCTTCGCTGCCTTGCATGTGTAATCACGAAAAGGGCAATTAGACCTTTAAGCGGAATATCTCGAGCAAAGACGTGCTCAAAGAATATTTTTTTTCAAGTGGGATTGTGTAGAAACACAGCTGCCACAAACTTTTTTATGCAAATATACCCACTTACTGTAGCCACCAAAATTTTGTTTATTAGGGAGCTGACAGCATTTTTGTCTTTCTGTCCCCCTAGACACTTATCTCATCTAGAAAAGCGGTTTTCGATTCTTATGGCTGAGTTTTATTGCAAGCACAAAAATCTCTGAATGTGTCAGTGGGGCTTCCTAAGTGTTTACAGAATAGAGTTTATTTTGAAAATCTACTCAGTAAGGTGCCCTCAAGATTTGTATATCATGTTTAATTTTTGTGCAATGTGCAATGAGTCACTTTAAAAGTTGAACTTTTTGCATTGTGATAAGCCTGTACTAGATTAAGAATTTTATTTTCATTCTAATATTGACTAAATATCTTTTTTTAATGTTTTTGTAACCGTAGTTTATTGTCTTCTGGAATTTATTGCCATACGAGCAGACAGGCAATATCCCACAGTCATACCTAATCATACCTACCTTTGCCAATACTATGCTGTTTGTGATATGTTACAGCCATACTTAACCTTGTTTCTCAATATTAATGACAACTGACAAAAGGCATGCTGCCGTATTGCAACTTTAGTTCACGTACTAAAGGGGAAATGGTGACGTTTCTTTAAATATATTGTGGTATTTGCTTGCATTATTTTGCGTGATTTGTAATGAGAATAAGAATTGCTGGGTTCACGTGTCGAAAACCACAATGCATGATTACCAAAGATGCCAATTGTGAAGAGCTTCAAAAATTTTCACCGCCTGGGATAATTTAGAGGGTACACATGTCTGAACAGATGGGTCCCAAGCGTTTAATATACGATGAAAAATGCAGCCACCACTTCCTGGGTTCGATGCTGTGGCCTTCAGTTCAGCAGTCAAGGTCTACGTTAAATGTACTGCTGGTTGCTAGCTGTACTGTTGCTTTCAATGATCGATGCTAGGTAGTGCAGTTTTATACTAATCAGATATCTCTGTTAGTGCACTGATAGTGTGTTTGCCGCACTCGTAATTGACGATCATATTTCATCATTTCATCATTTCAGCATGCATGTAATTTTGCAAGCTCAGGGTAGGTGCACTGATGTTGCATATGACATTCCTAATTTATTGAAATGTTTAACGATTTCCACGAGAGTTGGTTCTGACATTATGGTTGTTCCGTCTTTATACTGTGTGAGGCTGCGTACATTTGTTATTAGCCTATGAAGACCACCAAGTCACTGTGATATACTTTACGTATTATACAACAGTTGGCTAATTCGGGTGTGCAAAGCTTATCTAAGTGTACTTTTCATAGTGTTTTGAATGCATTGAAAGTGGGTGCCCTAAAACCAGGGGGAGGGGGGCATACTTCCATCCTAACCACTGCTACGGAATCTCCCCCCTTTTTTACTGGCATTAGCCAAAACGAAAATATGTACTAACGCCCTTGTTTTATATATATATATATATATATATATATATATATATATATATATATATATATATATATAAGGGAAACAAGTGTGTACATAAGGGCTCGTTTTTCCGCGTTTTTTACACAATAATAATGAGAGCTAACAGACAATCTTGCCAAGAAATGTATAGGGGAAGTTATTAGAACAAATGGAATGTAAATAAGACGAAAGAAAAGAGGGTGAAGAAATAACCAGCCGTGAGAAGGAATCGAACCTGCGAATTTCGAATAACGCGTTCGGTGCTCTAACCACTGAGCTATCATAGCGGCCTTCTCTCCAACCACTTTTTGGGGTTTATATGTGAATTTAAAAGTTGGAGTGTCAGTAAGCGCCCTCTGTAGCCAAGCGGCGAATGTGAAACGATATTTTATGTGCATGTGTGGTGTCACGTAGCACGTGAACTTCTTACAAGCGGGCAGCTAAGGAATAGTCCCTCATATACAACCTAATGACACCAAGACTGCCAGTACAAGACCCTCGTTAATGAATAAGGGAAAGAAGTGTGTACACAAGGGCTCGTTTTTTCGTGTTTTTTACACAATATAATGAGATCTAACGTGCAACAATGCGAAGAATTGTATAGGGGAAGTTAGTACAACAAATTGAATGTAAATAAGAAGAAAGAAAAGAGGGTGAAAAATACCCAGCCGTGAGCAGCAATCGAACCTACAACCTTCGAATAACACGTTCGATGCTCTAACCACTGAGCTATCACAGCGGCATTCCCTCCACCCACTTTTTGGGTTTATATGTGAATTTAAAAGTGGGAGTGTCAGTGAGCAACCTCTGTAGCCATGTAGCGAGTGTGAAACACTCTTTTATGCGCATGTGTGGCGTCATGTAGCACGTGAACTTATCACGAGCGGGCAGCTGACCAATAGTCCCTCGTATACAACCTAATGACACTAAGTCTGCTAGTACGAGACCCTCGTTAATCAATAAGGGAAATAAGTGTGTACATGATGGCTCGTTTTTCCGTGTTTTGACACAATAATAATGAGATCTAACAGACAATGTTGCCAAGGAATGTATGCTGGAAGGTATTAGGACAAATAAAATGTAAATAAGAAGAAAAAAGGAGGGTGAAAAAATAACCAGCCGTGAGCAGGAATCGAACCTACGACCTTCGAATAACGCGTTAGATGCACTAAGCACTGAAATATTGCAGTGGCCTTCCCTCCACCCACGTTTTTGTGTTTATATGTGAATTTAGAAGCAGGAGTGTCAGTCAGCGCTCTCTGTAGACAAGCTGCGAGTGTGAAACACTCTTTTATGCGCAATTGTGGTGTCACGTACCACGTTAACTTATTACGAGTGGGTAGCTCACGATTAGTCCCTCGTATACAACCTAATGACACCAAGTCTGCCAGTACGAGACCCTTGTTAATGAATAAGGGAAAGAATTATGTACATAAGGGCTCGTTTTGCCGTGATTTTGACACAATATGAGATCTAGCAGACAATAATGCCAATGAATGTATAGGGGAAGTTATTACAACAAAAGGAATGTAAATAAGAAGAAAGAAAACAGTGTGGAAAAATAACCAGCCGTGATCAGCAATCGAACCTACGACCTTTGAATAACGCGTCCGATGCTTTAACCACTGAGCTATAACAGCGGCCTTTACTCCACCCACTTTTTAGGGTTTATCTGTGAAATTAAAAGTGGGTGAGTCAGTCAGCGCCCTCTGTAGGCAAGCGGCAACAGTGAAACACTCTTTTATGCACATGTGTGGCGTCAACTAGCACGTGAACCTATTACGAGCGAGCAGCTGACGAATAGTCTCTCGTTTACAACCTTATGACGCCCAGTCTGCCAGCACGAGACCCTCGTTAATGAATAAGGGAACGAAGTGTGTTCGTAAAAGATTGTTCTTAGTGTTTTTTACACAATAATATTGAGATCTAACAGACAATATTGCCAAGGAAGGTATACTAGAAGGTATACCTTCCTTGGCAGTGGCGGTATACATTTTGGCAGTGGCGGTCGTGGCAGCAGGAAGTCGAGTCCACTGAGCAACGTTCTTCCTTTGCGCAGGTGCTGATTTGTGCATATCGTGACAGTTGTCTGGTTCGGCTCTTCGGGCTATTGGGATATTCTCTGGATTTCTCGACCCGTCTACTTGGAATATCTGAACAAGCAACGTCACTACCCTGTCGCTACAGCCACAAAGAACGAACTTTCTGCGCAAGCACGGACTGCGAGGACACCTACCGGAGACACTACTTAGGCTCAACACTGTGCTTGTGTGGCCACATTTTGGCAGTGGCGGTCGTGGCAGCAGGAAGTCGAGTCCACTGAGCAACGTTCTTCCTTTGCGCAGGTTGGTTGTGCATTAATTGCACCGCTGATTTTTGCTTCTACTTTTGTTGTCGCGACTGCTGCTGCCAGTGATTATTGTGCTGTAGTCACTGTTACGTTTATATGATGCCGTCAAATGCTGAGCTGTCACGCGAAGTGCAACAGCTTCGAGCCGAAATTGAACAGCTTCGTGAAAGTGTCTCTGCCATCAGCACTTTTTATGAAGAAATGAAAAAGAAGCATGAGCTCACCTCAGCCGAAAACAAGTCTCTTCAAAAATCAAATGATGAACTGGTTGCTAAACTGGCTGACATGGAACAGCGTTCGCGACTTAACAACGTTAAGATAAAGGGTGTGCCATTAAAAAGGGGGAGGATTGCGCCACCATTCTTCAGAAAATGGGTGTTGTAATTGACTGTCCCATAAAAAAGGATGATATCGACGCTGTGCATCGCGTGCCAGCAAAAAAGGACACGAACATAATCGCGAGGTTTTGTTCTCGGGTCAAGAAGGATGAATTTTTGCGTAAAGCACGCAGGGCACGTCTAACAACTGAGTCACTCGGTTTTGCTGAGTCACAAGGTGCCAATGTGTACGTTAATGACCACCTCACACCCAACAACAAAAGATTGTTTGCATAAGCGCTCTCACTAAAGAGAGAAAAGCAATGGAAGTTTCTGTGGGTGGACAATGGTCGTATCAAGGTGCGAAAAACTGAGCACAGCCGAGTTCACGTCATCGCCAGCGTGCAGGACCTCTCAGTAATGAGAGAACAGCCACTGTTAATGACCAAAGCGACTGTTACCTAAAGAGAAAGATGGCAGACAAAGATTACGTGACACTCGAAAAATTGGGCGCATTACTTTCCACAAAAAAGAATGGCTCGTCCTTCCTTCATCTCAACGCACAATCTGCAAGAAATAAAGAAGACCAAATAACCGCCCTTATTTCAACTATACGCTCTGAACCTCATGTTCTTATGATGACGGAAACATGGTACAGGGATGAATCTGAGGTTCTAAGATCACCCGGCTATGAAACCTTCTTTTTGAATCGCCCAACAAAAATAGGAGGTGGTGTTTTAATGATGGCTAAAAACTCAGTAAAATGTAGGCTGGTTCACGAGTTTTCGCATGTCACTAATGATTATGAAATATTGACTGTACAAAGTGACGGTTTTGTTTATGGTGTGTTATACCGCCCTCCTAGTGGTAACAAGTCGAACTTCTTAGTATTCTTAGATACATACTTGCGTTGGGTTGGAGACACTGGTAGTACACTAGTTCTTGCAGGTGACCTCAATATCGACGTTGCAAAGCCATCAGAAAGTCAGTTAGAACTTTGTCAAGTTATTGAATTCAATGGGTTTTCTAATGTTATCACCATCCCAACCCGCACTGACAAAAACACTGCGACATTAATAGATATGTTCATTACTAACATAGAAGCTTCGAAATGTTTGTCCGGCGTACTAAGCGCACCCATCAGTGACCACCTTCCTATCTTTATGCTGATAAACGAAACCGTGAACTGTGCGCCAGCCCAACTCAGAGAACCGATAGTTATTCAAGACATTAATGAATATGCACTGGCTGCATTTCGCAAGGAGATATCGTTAACCGATTGGTCAGGCGTGTATTGCGAGCAAGAACCTGAAGCCGCCTATGATATTTTCCATGACAAACTGATAAGGGTGTACAAGAAATGCTTTCCGTACAAACAGCTCAAGCATACGCGCAAAGCCAAAAAACCGTGGCTGACTAAAAGTTGTCTTAATTAAATAAAACGTAAAAATAAATTGTTCGAAAACTTCCTGAAAAACAAGAACGAAGAAACGCTTAAACGTTTCAAAGCCCAGCAAAATAAAGTAAACAGCCTGTTGCGTTACAAAAAGAGAACGTACTTAAACAGCATCTTCAACAAAGATGTAATGAACAAACAAGACTTGGCTTGGTCTAGACTAAACAAATTTCTTGGCCGTAACGGTGATGACTTCAGGCCTACTGAGCTTGTGATAGACGGTGACGTTATTTGTAAGGATGATTTAGCAAACTTATTCAATGACTATTTTGTATCTCTAGCAAAGGAACAGTACAATTCAGCTTGTACCACATATTTGTCTGACAGTATCTCTGAGAGCGCGTTTTTGGCGCCAACAACAGCTGGTGAACTTTCACATGCTTTTTCGTCTGTGAAAAACAGCACTTGTTGTGACGCATATGACATACAGATTAAGTTCATCAAACACGTATTAGATATCATTGCTGAATTATTAGAGCATATATTTAATCTTGTTTTTTCCACCGGAATTTTCCCACAAAAGTTACAAGTTGCAAAAGTGGTTGTGCTGTACAAAGGAGGAGATAAAAATGCACTAAACAATTACCGACCGATATCTATACTTCCAGTAATTTCAAAAGGTCTGGAAAAACTAATTCAAAAGCGTATGGTTTCTTTCCTAGATAAGCACCACATCATCACTCCTTCGCAGTTTGGTTTTATCAAAGGCCGTACGACTGAACATGCTCTTTTAGAACAGAAAGAATTTATACTAAATGCTTTTGAACGCGAACTACACACTTTAGGCATCTTCGTAGACTATTCAAAGGCGTTCGACACAATAAATCACATTACGCTGCCAAAGAAATGTGCACACTATGGATTTCGAGGTGTTTTCATACAACTCATTGAATCATACCTAATGTATCGGCAGCAGGAAGTAGTCGTCGGCAATTGTACCTCCAATTTACTAAAAATTTCAGCGGGTGTACCACAAGGTAGCATATTAGGGCCTCTGCTTTTTTGTATATTTTATTTATTTTTTTTTTTTTGGTTTATTTATTTCCACCAATACACAGTTGATGGAGGGGGTGAGAATAAAAGCGACTATCCGCTTGACTAAGTTCTCACCCCCCTATGTACATAAGGCAGTGGCGGTGGCGGCAACAGAACACCACAGCTGACAAAAATACACAACATTAACAAAATTAGAATTGATAAAGCCTTCAAACTCAAAAAAAAGAAAAACCACACAGACACAGTGCAATAAACATATATAGAAATATAAATCAAAAGTCGCAATATGTAAAGCACGAATACATTAAACATATTATTTACGTGCAGCGGTGACTGCATTTTCATCCTTTGTGTTTTTGTTTATTGTTTTCCCTAATTGTTATCTACGAACTTTGAAGATAAGGTCTTAATTGTCAGGAGTGTTAATAAGATATTGGCGAAGTTGAGAAAGGGTGATATCTGCTATGTTAACACCTGATGAATATAACCTGTTTAATTGTAACGGTAGCTGATAAGTAATTTTTTGTTGTCCATAGTTAGTTCTTGTACGAGGAAGCATCCAAGGTAGTTGATGACGGTGAGGGTACTTTGGTTGATGACGTATCATGGAAGCGATATCTGTGATAGTAGATGAACGTTCTTTTTGTTCGATCTTATAGCGGCGTAAAAGCCTGTAAGTGTATAGGTGGTAAACATTGATGATTTCATGTTCACTAAACAAGTGATCTGTTGTATGTCTGCGAGGAAGATTGTAAATTAGACGGAGGATTTTATTATGGAGAGATGAAATTTTTCTTAAATTAGTTTTAGTCGTTGTCGCCCACACTAACGTGCAGTAGTTCAAGTGTGAATGGAATAAAGCGTGGTATATAGCAAGCTTTGCCTTTAAAGGTAAAACAGATTTATGTCGCCAAAGTATACCAACCGCTCTCGATGCTTTTAATAAATTGCTGTGGACATGATCATTCCATTGCAAATGTAGTGTGAAATAAACTCCTAGTGATTTTATTGACCTGACAATTTCAACTGGCTCGGATTTATACAGCAAATGTATTAAAGTATCAGATTTTTTATTAATAGAATTAAAAATTATAGCTTTAGTTTTATTTACATTAACTGACAGTGCATTTTCCTTTGTCCAAACTTCTAGCTTACCTAATACATTGTTACCACGGGAAGATAGCTCATTGTGTGTATCAGCTGACAAAAGGATTGTAGTGTCATCCGCATAAATAATAAACCTGGATTGATCATCAATGTTCGCAATATCATTAATATAAATGTTAAAGAGAAGAGGCCCAAGTATACTGCCCTGTGGCACACCGGCTGTAATATCACGCGTTTTGGACTGAAAATTGCTGATTTGAACGTACTGCTTCCGATGAGATAAATAGGATTTTATTAAATCTAAAGCGTGCCCTCTAATACCACATAAATCCAATTTTCTAAATAAGATACTGTGTACTATGCAGTCAAATGCTTTGGTAAAATCTACAAAAATGCCTAACACGAACTTATTTTTTTCTAATTTATCAAGAATATATTCTTTTTGATGAATCAAAGCAATTTCCGTAGAACGGTTTTTTCTAAATCCATACTGAGAATCATTGATAATATTGTTAGATTGTAAAAACTTGTCCATGCGTTTCAGTATGATTTTTTCCAGACATTTAGAAAAAACAGGAAGGATACTAATTGGCCTATAATTGCCAAAGTCATTTTTGTCTCCCTTTTTGTAAAGCACAATTACTTTTGCTATTTGCATAGCCGAAGGAAATGTAGCGGTTTGCAGGCACAAATTAAAGATATGTGTAAGCGGCACACAGATTAATTCAATGACATATTTTACTGGACGAATTTGTATGTTGTTTAAATCACATGACGTACTGTTTGAAAGCTCAAAAAACGTTTGCGTTACTTCACTCTCACCTACTGGTTCAAGAAAAAGAGTAGATGAACATCTGGCAGTAGGGGTGTCTTGTGAGTTATGTGGTGTAGAATGATCCCTAGCGAAGTACAAACTAAATGCCTCAGCTAATTTTTCCCCTGTGTAATCTTCTCCTTTATGAGTGATCTTGTCGAAATGCGTATCCTCAATGAAATTAGCGTCCAGAGAACGTATTTGTTTCCATAGTTTATCAGGATGCCGAAATGAATTTTCGAATTGTTTTTCATAATATCGCTTTTTGGCATTTCGGATGTCACTGGTCAACTTGTTTCTGTAGCTTTTAAACTCTTGAAACAGCTGTGTGCTTTTGGAGGCAATGTATGTGTTATAGAGTTTATTCTTCTGTTTAATGCGTGTATGAAGTTCATTACATATCCAAGGTTTTCTTATCTTTTTCATAGTACGTTTCTTTTTTAGCGGAAAGTGCCTATTATAAACACCGCAGAATTTACTAAGAAACTTCTCATAAGCTGCCTCTGCATTAGTTTCATTGAACACATCACTCCATGACATAAGTGACATTTCACTGTGAAAATTTTCAAGAGCATTAGGTGTGACGTACTGAACCATTGGGGTACATATGTACATATATACATAAATGATATTGTAAAAATTGACACGCCTGTAAAATGTATTATATACGCTGATGATACAACCTTGCTTCTTACTGCTGAAAATTATACAAACTTAATTAATGACGCAAATGAGGTACTGGCGAAGTTGGCCACGTGGACTTGCGTTAATTGTTTAAAACTTAACACATCAAAAACAAAAGCTGTATATTTCAGGCCGAAAAATAAACAAACCCCATGTCATGTCCCATTAAAACTTGGCAGTTCAGAACTTGAGATAGTACAGCGTATTAAGTGTCTGGGAATAATTTTCGATCAACACATGTCGTGGAACGCACACACTGAAAAACTATGTGGCACTATATCAAGGATTTCGGGCATATTTTCCCGGGTGCGTTTCTCGCTACCTAAGGCAGTTAAACTTCTCATCTATAAATCCCTGTTTTTATCTCACGTCAACTACTGTCATCTGGTTTGGGGTACGACAACTCTAACAAATATCCGCAAACTGCACGTCATACAGAAAAGGGCTGTTCGTGCCGTTGCAAATGCTCCATATCGCAGTCACACCACTCCCATATTTCACGACATGAAGCTGCTACCTCTACCTGAATACTACCGTGCAATGCTTGTGAAACGCTACCAGGCAGGATTAAAAGGCGACAACCTTTTAGGAACCATTGCCAACTTAAACCACCGCAAAGTTCTTTATAACACGCGTTTCAATCACACATGGCTTATCCCGGGCACGCGCACTAACTACGGCAAAGAAATGCTGCGCTTCCTCCTGCCGTTTCACTTGAATGCCATATTGTCTTCCATTTGAGTGACTGTTCTGATTGTAAGTGTAGTAAGCGTATGGGCACGTGCCCCATATATTTTTTTTTACTTTGGTACTAATCTTGCGATCTTCTTTTCTTGAATCGTTACGCTCTCTTATTGATATCGTATGTGTATGGAAATAATTACGGTCATTTCTTTGAGTTTATTACTTTTCAATCTTCATGCTTTATTATGCTTATGCTTTATTATGCTTATGCTTATTATACTTTATGCTTTATGCTTGCTCAAATTTTTTGTACATTGTCACTGCAATAAAAGTGTCGCCTATGCTGCCCATTTGTAAGGGGTCGTGGTCCCAGTCAAGCCCATTAGAGGCTTTTTGACCACGGCCCTCAGCATCCCGAATGTTGAAATAAATAAATGAAATGAAATGAAATGAAATAGAACAAATGGCACGTAAATAAGAAAAAGAGGGTGAAAAAATTACCAGCCGTGAGCAGAAATCGAACCTACAACCTTCGAATGACGCGTTCGATGCTCTAACCACTGAACCATTACAGCGGCCTTCTCTCCACCATTTTTTGGGGTTTATATGTGAATTTAGAAGTGGGAGTGTCAGTGAGCACTCTCTGTAGCCAAGCGGCAAGTGTGAAACACTCTTTTATGCGCATGTGTGGCGTCACGTAGCACGTTAACTTATTACGAGCGGACAGCAGACGAATAGTGCTTCGTATACAACTTTATGACACCAAGTCTGCCAGTACGAGAGCCTTTTTAATGGATAAGGGAAAGAAGTGTGTACATAAGGGCCCGTTCTTCCGTGTTTTTGACACAATAGTATCGAGATCTAACAGACAATAATGCAAAAGATTGTATAGGGGAAGTTATTAGGACAAATTGAGTGTAAATAAAAAAGAGGAGTGAATGAAAAAATAACCAGCCGTGAGCAGGAATTGAACCTACGACCTTCGAATAACGCGTTCGATTCTCTAACCACTTAACCATTACAGCAGCCTTTCCTCCACCCACGTTTTTGGGTTTATATGTGAGTTTAGAAGGAGGAGTGTCAGTCAGCGCTCTCTGTAGACAAGCGGCGAGTATAAAACACTCTTTTATGCGCATGTGTGGCGACACCTAGCACGTGAACTTAAAACGAGCGGGTATCTGACCAATAGTCCCTCGTATACAACCTAAGGACTCAATATCTGCCAGTACGAGACCCTCGTTATTGAATAAGGGAAAGAAATGTTTACAAAAGTGCTCATTTTTTATTGTTTTTGACACAATATAATGAAATCTAACACACAATAATGCCAATAAATGTATTGGTGAAGTTATTAGAAAAAATTGATTGTAAATAAAAAGAAAGAAAGGAGGTGAAAAAATGACCAGTCGTGAGCAGGTATCGAACCTACGACCTTCGAATAACGCGTTCGATGCTCTAACCACTGAGCTATCCCAGTGGCCTTCCGTCCACCCACTTTTTGGGTGTATATGCGAATTTAAAAGTGGGAGTGTCAGTGAGCACTATCTGTAGCCAAGTAGCGAGTGTGAAACACTCTTTTATGCGCATGTGTGGCGTCACGTACCACGTTAACTTATTACGAGCGGGCAGCTGACAATTAGTCCCTCGTATACAACCTAATGACACCAAGGCTGCCACTACGAGACCCTTGTTAATAAATAAGGGAAAGAAGTGTGTACATAAGGGCACGTTTTCCCGTGTTTTTGACACAATATGAGATCTAGCAGACAATAATGCCGAGGAATGTATAGGGGAAGTTATTACAACAAATGGAATGTAAATGGGAAGAAAGTAAAAAGGGTGAAAAATGACCAGCCGGCTGCAGGAATCGAACCTACAACCTTCGAATAACGCATTCGATACCCTAACCACTGAGCTATCACAGCGGCCTTCTCTCTACCCACATTGTGGATTTATATGTGAATTTAGAAAAGGGAGTGTCAGTGAGCACCCTCTGTAACGAAGTAGCGAGTGTGAAACACTCTTTTATGCGCATGTGTGGCGTCACGTAGCACGTGAACTTATTACGAGCAGGCAGCTGGCGATTAATCCCTCGTACACAACCTAATGACACCAAGTCTGCCAGTACGAAACCCTCGTTAATGAATAAGGGAAAGAAGTGTGTACATAAGGGCTCGTTTTTCCTTTATTTTGACACAATATAATGATATATAACAGACAATAATGTAAAGGAATGTATAGGCAAAGTTATTACAACAAATGGAATGAAAATAGACGAATAGTCCCTCGTATACAAGCTTATGGCACCAAGTCTGCCAGTACGAGACCCTCGTTAATGAATAAGAGAAAGGAGTGTGTATAAAAGGGCTCGTTTTTTTCGTGTTTTTTGACAAATATATAATGAGATGTAACAGACAATAGTGCCAAGGAGTGTATAGGGGAAGTCCTTAGAACAAATGGAATGTAAATAGGAAGAAAGAAAAAGGGGTGAAAAAATAACCGGCCGTGAGCAGGAATCGAACCTACGACCTGCAAATAACGCGTTCGATCCTCAAACCATTGAGCTATCACAGCGGCCTTACCCCCACCAACGTTTTGGGTTTATATGTGGATTTAGAAGTGGAAGTGTCAGTCAGCGCCCTCTCTAGCCAAGCAGCGAGTGTGAAACCCCCTTTTATGCGCACGTGTGGCATCATTTAGCACGTAAACATATTACGAGCGGACAGCTGACAATAGTACCTCGTATACAACCTAATGACACCAAGTCTGCCAGTACGAGACCCTCGATAATGAATAAGGGTAAGAGGTGTGTACATAAGGGCTCGTTTTTCCGTGTTTTTGACACAATAATAATTAGATATAACAGACAAAAATGCCAAGGATGTATACTGGAAGTTATTAGAACAAATGGAATGTAAATAAGAAGACAGAAAAGAGGGTGAAAAAATAACCAGCCGTGAGCAGGAATCGAACCTACGACCTTCGAATAACGCGTTCAATGCTTTTATGTGCATGTGTGGTGTCATGTAGCACGTGGACTTATTACAAGTGGGCAGCTGACCAATAGTCCCTCGTATACAACCTAATGACACCAAGTCTGCCAGTACGAGACCCTCGTTAATGAATAAGGGAAAGAAGTGTGTACAAAAGAGCGCATTTTTTAGTGTTTTTGACACAATTTAATGAGATCTAAAGAAAACAATGCCATGGAATGTACAGGGGAAGTTATTAGAACAAATGGAGTGTAAATATGAAGAAGGAAAGGAGGTGAAAAATTGACCAGCCGAGGGCAGTAATCGAACCTACCACCTTCAAATAACGCGTTCGATGCTCTAACCACTGAGCTATCATAGTGGCCGTCTCTCTACCCACTTTTTTGGGTTTATATGTGATTTTAGAAGAGAGAGTGTCAGTCAGCGCACTCTGTAGCCAAGCGGCAAGTGTGAAACACTCTTTTATGCACATGTGTGGGATCACATAGCACGTGAACCTATTACGAGCGGGCAGCTGACGAATAGTCTCTCGTATAAAACCTTATGACACCAAGTCTGCCAGTACGAGACCCTCGTTAATGAATAAGGGAAAGAAGTGTGTACACAAGGGCTCGTTTTTCCGTGTTTTTGACACAATATGATGACATCTTACAGACAATAATGCCAAGGAATGTATAGGGGAAGTTATTACAACAAATAGAATGTAAATGAGAAGAAAGACAACGGGGTGAAAAAATAACCAGCCGTGAGCAGCAATCGAACCTACAACCTTCGAATAACGCATGCGATGCTCTAACCACTGAGCTATCAAAGCGGCCTTCTCTCCACCCACTCATTTGGGTTTATATGTAAATTTAGAAGTCAGAGTGTCAGTCAGCGCCCTCTGTAGCCAAGTGCAAGTGTGAAACAATATTTTATGCACATGTGTGGCGTGACGTAGCACGTGAACTTCTTACGAGTGGGCAGCTAACGAATAGTCCCTTGTATACAACCTAATGACACCAAGTCTGCCAGTCGAGACCCTCGTTAATGAATAAGGGAAAGAAGTGTGTACATAAGGGTTCGTTTTTCCGTGTTTTTGACACAATATATTGAGATCTAATAGACAATAATGCCAAGGATCGTACAGGGGAAGTAATTACAACAAATGGAATGTAAATAAGAAGAAAGAAAAGAGGGTGAAAAAATAACCACCCGTGAGCAGCAATCGAACCTACGACCTTCAAATAACGCGTTCGATGCTCTAACCACTGAGCCATCACAGCGGCCTTTTCTCCGCTCACTTTTTTGGTTCATATGTGAATTTAGAAGTGGGAGTGTCAGTGAGCACCCTCTGTAGCCAAGTAGCGAGTGTGAAACACTCTTTTATGCGTATGTGTGGCGTCGTGTAGCACGTGAACTTATTACGGGCGGGCAGCTGACGAATAGTCCTCGTATACAACCTAATGACACCAAGTATGCCAGTACGAGACCCTCGTTAATGAATAAGGGAAAGAAGTGTGTACATAAGGGCTCATTTTTCCGAGTTTCTGACACAATATAAATTAGATCTAACAGACAATAACGCCAAGGAATGTATAGGGGAAGTTATTAAAACAAATTGAATGTAAATAAAAAAAAGAAAAGAGTATGAAAAACTAACCAGCCGTGAGCAGGAATCAAACCTTTGACCTTCGAATAAAGCGTTCGATGCCCTAACCACTGAGCTATCACAACGGCCTTATCTCTACCCACTTTTTGGGTTTGTATGTGAATTTAGAAGAGGAAGTGTCAGTCAGCGCCCTCTATAGCCAAGCGGCAAGTGTGAAACACTCTTTTATGCACATGTGTGGCGTCACATAGCACGTGAACCTATTACGAGCGGGCAGCTGACGAATAGTCTCTCGTATACATCCTTATGACACCCGGTCTGCCAGTACGAGACCCTCGTTAATGAATAAGGGAAAGAAGTGTGTACGTAAGGGCTCGTTTTTTTGTGTTTTGACACAATATAATGAGATCTAACAGACAATATTGCCAAGGAATGTATGGGGAAGTAATTAGAACAAATGTAATGTAAATAAGTAGAAAGAAAGGAGGTGAGAAAATCACCATCCGAGGGCAGGAATCAAACGTACGACCTTCGAATAACGCGTTCGATGCTCTAACCACTTAGCTATCACAGCGACCTTCCCTCCACCCACTTTTTGGGTTTATATGTGAATTTAGAAGTGGGAGTGTCAGTGAGCACCCTCTCTAGACAAGCGGCAAGTGTGGAACACTCTTTTATGCGCATGTGTGGCGTCTCGTAGCACGTTAACTTATAACAAGCGGGCAGCTGATTAGTAGTCCCTCGTATACAACCTAATGACACCAACTCTGCCAGTACGAGACCCTCGTTAATGAATAAGGGAAAGAAGTGTGTACATAAGGGCTCGTTTTTCCTTTATTTTGACACAATATAATGATATATAACAGATAATAATGCCAAGGAATGTATAGGGGAAGTTATTACAACAAATGGAATGAAAATAGACGAATAGTCCCTCTTATACAAGCTTATGACACCAAGTCTGCCAGTACGAGACCCTCATTAATGAATAAGAGAAAGGAGTGTGTACAAAATGGCTCATTTTTTGTGTGTTTTGACAAATATATAATGAGATGTAACAGACAATAGTGCCAAGGAGTGTATAGGGGAAGTCCTTAGAACAAATGGAGTGTAAATAGGAAGAAAGAAAAAGGGGTGAAAAAATAACCGGCCGTGGGCAGGAATCGAACCTACGACCTGCAAATAACGCGTTCGATCCTCTAACCACTGAGCTATCACAGCGGCCTTCCCCCCCACCAACGTTTTTGGGTTTATATGTGAATTTAGAAGTGGGAGTGTCAGTCAGCACCCTCTTTAGCCAAGAGGCGAGTGTGATACACTCTTTTATGCGCATGTGTGGCATCATGTAGCACGTAAACCTATTAAGAGCGGGCAGCTGACAAATAGTACCTCGTATACAACCTAATGACACCAAGCCTGCCAGTACGAGACCCTCGATAATGAATAAGGGAAAGAGGTGTGTACATAAGGGCTCGTATTTCCGTGTTTTTGACATAATAATAATGGGATCTAACAGACAATAATGCCAAGGATTGTATACTGGAAGTTATTAGAACGAATGGAATGTAAACAAGAAGAAAAAAAAAGAGGGTGAAAAAATAATCAGCCGTGAGCAGAATTCGAACCTACGATCTTTGAATAACGCGTTCGATGCTCTAACCACTGAGCTATCACAGCGGCCTTCTCTCCACCTACTTTTTTGGTTTATATGTGAAATTAGAAGTGGAAGTGTCCGTCAGCGCCCCCTGTAGCCAAGCGGCGACTGTGAAACACTCTTTTATGCGCATGTGTGGCTTCACGTAGCGCGTGAACTTATAACGAGCACGCAGGCGACGAATAGTGCCTCGTATACAACAAAATGACACCAAGTCTGCCAGTACGAGACCCTCAGTAATGAATAGGAAAAAGAAGTGTGTATGTAAGGGCTTGTTTTTTAGTGTTTTTACACAATATAATGAGATCTAACAGACAATAATGCCAAGGATTGTATAGGGGTAGTTATTAGAACAAATGGAATGTAAATAAAAAGAAAGAAAGGAGGTAAAAAATGACCAGCCGTGAGCAGGAATCAAATCTACGACCTGCAAATAAGGCGTTCGATCCTCTAACCACTGAGCTATCACAGCGGCCTTCCCTCCACCAACATTTTTCGGTTTATATGTGAATATAGAAGTGGGAGTGTCAGTCAGCACCCTCTTTAGCCAAGAGGCGAGTGTGAAACACTCTTTTATGCGCATGTGTGGCATCATGTAGCACGTAAACCTATTAGGAGCGGGCAGCTGACAAATAGTACCTCGTATACATCCTAATTACACCAAGAATGCCAGTACGAGACCATAGATAATGAATAAGGGAAAGAGGTGTGTACACAAGGGCTCGTTTTTTCCGTGTTTTTGACACAATAATAGTTAGATCTAACCGACAATAATGCCAAGGAATGTATACCGGAAGTTATTAGAACAAATGGAATGTGAATAAGAAGAAAGAAAAGACGGTGAAAAAATAACCAGCCGTGAGCAGGAATCGAACTACGACCTTCGAATAACGCATTCAATGCTTTTATGTGCACGTGTGGCGTCATGTAGCACGTGAACTTATTACGAGCGGGCAGCTGACCAATAGTCCATCGTATACAACCTAAAGACACCAAGTCTCCCAGTACGAGACCCTCGTTAATGAATAAGGAAAAGAAGTGTGTACATAAGGGCTCGTTTCCGTGTTTTTGACTCAGTATGATGAGATCTAACAAACAATAGTGCCAAGGAATGTATAGCGGAAGTTCTTAGAACAAATGGAATGTAAATAGGAAGAAAGAAAAAGGGTGAAAAAATAACCAGCCGTGAGCGGGAATTGAGCCTACGACCTTCAAATAACGCGTTAGATGCTCTAACCCCTAAGCTACTACAGCGGCCTTCTCTCCACCCACTTTTTGGGTTTATATGTGGATTTAGAAGTGGAAGTGTCAGTCAGCGCCCTCTCTAGCCAAGCAGTGAGAGTGAAACCCTATTTTATGCGCATGTGTGGCATCACGTAGCACGTGAACTTATTACGAGCAGGCAGCCGACCATTAGTCCCTCGTATACAACCGAATGACACCAAGTCTGCCAGTACGAGACCTTCGGTAATAAATAAGAAAAAGAAGTGAGTGTAGAAGGGCTCGGTTTTCATTGTATTTGACACAATAATAATAAGATCTAAGTGACAATAATACCAAAGAATGTATAGGGAAAGTTAATTGAACAAATGGAATGTAAATAAGAAGAAAGAAAAGACGGTGAAAAAATAACCAGCCGTGAGCAGGATTCGAACCTACTACCTTCGAATAACGACTTCGAAGCTCTATCCACTCAGCTATCACAGCGGCCTTTCCTCCACCCACTTTTTTGGGTTTATTTGTGAATTTAGAAGTGGAAGTGTCAGTCAGCACCCTCTTTAGCCAAGAGGCGAGTGTGAAACACTCTTTTATGCGCATGTGTGGCATCATTTAGCACGTAAACCTATTACGAGCGGACAGCTGACAAATAGTACCTCGTATACAACCTAATGACGCCAAGTGTGCCAGTACGGGACCCTCGATAATGAATAAGGGAAAGAGGTGTGTACATAAGGGCTCATTTTTCCGTGTTTTTGACACAATAATATTTAGATCTAACAGACAAAAATGCCAAGGATGTATACTGGAAGTTATTAGAACAAATGGAATGTAAATAAGAAGACGGAAAAGAGGGTGAAAAAATAATCAGCCGTGAGCAGGAATCGAACCTACGACCTTCGAATAACGCGTTCAATGCTTTTATGTGCATGTGTGGTGTCATGTAGCACGTGGACTTATTACAAGTGGGCAGCTGACCAATAGTCCCTCGTACACAACCTAATGACACCAAGTCTGCCAGTACGAGACCCTCGTTAATGAATAAGGGAAAGAAGTGTGTACAAAAGAGCGCATTTTTTAGTGTTTTTGACACAATTTAATGAGATCTAACAGAAAACAATGCCATGGAATGTACAGGGGAAGTTATTAGAACAAATGGAGTGTAAATATGAAGAAGGAAAGGAGGTGAAAAATTGACCAGCCGAGGGCAGTAATCGAACCTACCACCTTCAAATAACGCGTTCGATGCTCTAACCACTGAGCTATCATAGTGGCCGTCTCTCTACCCACTCTCTTCTAAATGTGTGAATTTAGAAGAGAGAGTGTCAGTCAGCGCACTCTGTAGCCAAGCGGCAAGTGTGAAACACTCTTTTATGCACATGTGTGGGATCACATAGCACGTGAACCTATTACGAGCGGGCAGCTGACGAATAGTCTCTCGTATAAAACCTTATGACACCAAGTCTGCCAGTACGAGACCCTCGTTAATGAATAAGGGAAAGAAGTGTGTACACAAGGGCTCGTTTTTCCGTGTTTTTGACACAATATGATGACATCTAACAGACAATAATGCCAAGGAATGTATAGGGGAAGTTATTACAACAAATAGAATGTAAATGAGAAGAAAGACAACGGGGTGAAAAAATAACCAGCCGTGAGCAGCAATCGAACCTACAACCTTCGAATAACGCATGCGATGCTCTAACCACTGAGCTATCAAAGCGGCCTTCTCTCCACCCACTCATTTGGGTTTATATGTAAATTTAGAAGTCAGAGTGTCAGTCAGCGCCCTCTGTAGCCAAGTGCAAGTGTGAAACAATATTTTATGCACATGTGTGGCGTGACGTAGCACGTGAACTTCTTACGAGTGGGCAGCTAACGAATAGTCCCTTGTATACAACCTAATGACACCAAGTCTGCCAGTCGAGACCCTCGTTAATGAATAAGGGAAAGAAGTGTGTACATAAGGGTTCGTTTTTTCCGTGTTTTTGACACAATATATTGAGATCTAATAGACAATAATGCCAAGGATCGTAGAGGGGAAGTAATTACAACAAATGGAATGTAAATAAGAAGAAAGAAAAGAGGGTGAAAAAATAACCACCCGTGAGCAGCAATCGAACCTACGACCTTCAAATAACGCGTTCGATGCTCTAACCACTGAGCCATCACAGCGGCCTTTTCTCCGCTCACTTTTTTGGTTCATATGTGAATTTAGAAGTGGGAGTGTCAGTGAGCACCCTCTGTAGCCAAGTAGCGAGTGTGAAACACTCTTTTATGCGTATGTGTGGCGTAGTGTAGCACGTGAACTTATTACGGGCGGGCAGCTGACGAATAGTCCTCGTATACAACCTAATGACACCAAGTATGCCAGTACGAGACCCTCGTTAATGAATAAGGGAAAGAAGTGTGTACATAAGGGCTCATTTTTCCGAGTTTCTGACACAATATAAATTAGATCTAACAGACAATAACGCCAAGGAATGTATAGGGGAAGTTATTAAAACAAATTGAATGTAAATAAAAAAAAGAAAAGAGGATGAAAAACTAACCAGCCGTGAGCAGGAATCAAACCTTTGACCTTCGAATAAAGCGTTCGATGCCCTAACCACTGAGCTATCACAACGGCCTTATCTCTACCCACTTTTTGGGTTTGTATGTGAATTTAGAAGAGGAAGTGTCAGTCAGCGCCCTCTATAGCCAAGCGGCAAGTGTGAAACACTCTTTTATGCACATGTGTGGCGTCACATAGCACGTGAACCTATTACGAGCGGGCAGCTGACGAATAGTCTCTCGTATACATCCTTATGACACCCGGTCTGCCAGTACGAGACCCTCGTTAATGAATAAGGGAAAGAAGTATGTACATAAGGGCTCGTTTTTTCCGTGTTTTTGACACATTATGAGATCAAGCAGACAATAATGCCGAGGAATGTATAGGGGAAAATATTACAAACAAGTGGAATGTAAATAGGAAGAAAGAAAAGAGGCTGAAAAAATAACCAGCCGTGAGCAGGAATCGAACCTACGACCTTTAAATAACGCGTCCGAGGCTCTAACCACTGAACTATCAAAGCGGCCTTCTCTCCACCATTTTTTGGGGTTTATATGTGAATTTAGAAGTGGGAGTGTCAGTGAGCACTCTCTGTAGCCAAGCGGCAAGTGTGAAACACTCTTTTATGCACATGTGTGGCGTCACGTAGCACGTGAACCTATTACGAGCGGGCAGCTGACGAATAGTCTCTCGTATACAACCTAATGACACCAAGTCTGCCAGTACAAGACCCTCGTTAATGAATAAGGGAAAAAGTGTGTACAAAATGGCTCGTTTTTCCGTGTTTTTGACACAATAATAATGAAATCTAACAGACAATAATGCCAAGGAATGTATACTGGAAGGTATTAGAACAAATGGAGTGTAAATAAGAAGAAAGAAAAGAGGGTGAAAGAATCACCAGCCGTGAGCAGGAATCGAACCTACGACCCTCGAATAACGCGTTCGATGCTCTAACCACTGAGCTATCACAGCGGCCTTCTCTCTACCCACTATTTGGGTTTATAAGTGAATTTAGAAGTGGGAGTGTCAGTGAGCACTCTCTGTAGCCAAGTAGCGAGTGTGAAACACTCTTTTATGCGCATGTGTGGCGTCACGTAGCACGTTAACCTATTACGAGCAGGCAGCTGATTAATAGTCCCTCGTATACAACCTATTGACACCAAGTCGGCCAGTACGAGACCCTCGTTAATGAATAAAAGAAAAAAGTCTATACCTAAGGGCTCGTTTTTTCTGTGTTTTGACATAATAATAATATCTAACAGACAGTATTGCCAAGGAATGTACAGGGGAAGTGTCTAGAACCAATGGACTGTAAGTAGGAAGAAAGAAAGGAGGTGAAAAAATAACCAGTCGTGAGCAAGAATAGAACCTACGACCTTCGAATAAGGCTTCGATGCTCTAACAACAGAGCTACCACAGCGGCCTTCCGTCCATCCACTTTTTTGGGTTTATGTGTGAATTTAGAAGTGGGAGTGTTAGTCAGTGCCCTCTGTAGCCAAGCAGCGAGTGTGAAACACTCTTTTATGCGCATGTTTGGCGTTACGTTGCACGTGAACCTATTACAAGTGGGCAGCTGACGAATAGCCCTCGTATACAACCTAATGACACCAAGTGTGCCAGTACGAGACCCTCGTTAATGAATAAGGGAAAGAAGTGTGTACATAAATGGCTCGTTTTTCCGTGTTTTTGACACAATAATTATGAGATGTAACAGACAATAGTGCCAAGGAGTGTATAGGGGAAGTCCTTAGAACAAATGGAATGTAAATAGGAAGAAAGAAAAAGGGGTGAAAAACAACCGGCCGTGAGCAGGAATCGAACCTACGACCTGCAAATAACGCGTTCGATCCTCAAACCATTGAGCTATCACAGCGGCCTTACCCCACCAACGTTTTGGGTTTATATGTGGATTTAGAAGTGGAAGTGTCAGTCAGCGCCCTCTCTAGCCAAGCAGCGAGTGTGAAACCCCCTTTTATGCGCACGTGTGGCATCATTTAGCACGTAAACATATTACGAGCGGACAGCTGACAAATAGTACCTCGTATACAACCTAATGACACCAAGTCTGCCAGTACGAGACCCTCGATAATGAATAAGGGTAAGAGGTGTGTACATAAGGGCTCGTTTTTCCGTGTTTTTGACACAATAATAATTAGATATAACAGACAAAAATGCCAAGGATGTATACTGGAAGTTATTAGAACAAATGGAATGTAAATAAGAAGACAGAAAAGAGGGTGAAAAAATAACCAGCCGTGAGCAGGAATCGAACCTACGATCTTCGAATAACGCGTTCAATGCTTTTATGTGCATGTGTGGTGTCATGTAGCACGTGGACTTATTACAAGTGGGCAGCTGACCAATAGTCCCTCGTATACAACCTAATGACACCAAGTCTGCCAGTACGAGACCCTCGTTAATGAATAAGGGAAAGAAGTGTGTACAAAAGAGCGCATTTTTTAGTGTTTTTGACACAATTTAATGAGATCTAACAGAAAACAATGCCATGGAATGTACAGGGGAAGTTATTAGAACAAATGGAGTGTAAATATGAAGAAGGAAAGTAGGTGAAAAATTGACCAGCCGAGGGCAGTAATCGAACCTACCACCTTCAAATAACGCGTTCGATGCTCTAACCACTGAGCTATCATAGTGGCCGTCTCTCTACCCACTTTTTTGGGTTTATATGTGATTTTAGAAGAGAGAGTGTCAGTCAGCGCACTCTGTAGCCAAGCGGCAAGTGTGAAACACTCTTTTATGCACATGTGTGGGATCACATAGCACGTGAACCTATTACGAGTGGGCAGCTGACGAATAGTCTCTCGTATAAAACCTTATGACACCAAGTCTGCCAGTACGAGACCCTCGTTAATGAATAAGGGAAAGAAGTGTGTACACAAGGGCTCGTTTTTCCGTGTTTTTGACACAATATGATGACATCTTACAGACAATAATGCCAAGGAATGTATAGGGGAAGTTATTACAACAAATAGAATGTAAATGAGAAGAAAGACAACGGGGTGAAAAAATAACCAGCCGTGAGCAGCAATCGAACCTACAACCTTCGAATAACGCATGCGATGCTCTAACCACTGAGCTATCAAAGCGGCCTTCTCTCCACCCACTCATTTGGGTTTATATGTAAATTTAGAAGTCAGAGTGTCAGTCAGCGCCCTCTGTAGCCAAGTGCAAGTGTGAAACAATATTTTATGCACATGTGTGGCGTGACGTAGCACGTGAACTTCTTACGAGTGGGCAGCTAACGAATAGTCCCTTGTATACAACCTAATGACACCAAGTCTGCCAGTCGAGACCCTCGTTAATGAATAAGGGAAAGAAGTGTGTACATAAGGGTTCGTTTTTCCGTGTTTTTGACACAATATATTGAGATCTAATAGACAATAATGCCAAGGATCGTACAGGGGAAGTAATTACAACAAATGGAATGTAAATAAGAAGAAAGAAAAGAGGGTGAAAAAATAACCACCCGTGAGCAGCAATCGAACCTACGACCTTCAAATAACGCGTTCGATGCTCTAACCACTGAGCCATCACAGCGGCCTTTTCTCCGCTCACTTTTTCGGTTCATATGTGAATTTAGAAGTGGGAGTGTCAGTGAGCACCCTCTGTAGCCAAGTAGCGAGTGTGAAACACTCTTTTATGCGTATGTGTGGCGTCGTGTAGCACGTGAACTTATTACGGGCGGGCAGCTGACGAATAGTCCTCGTATACAACCAAATGACACCAAGTATGCCAGTACGAGACCCTCGTTAATGAATAAGGGAAAGAAGTGTGTACATAAGGGCTCATTTTTCCGAGTTTCTGACACAATATAAATTAGATCTAACAGACAATAACGCCAAGGAATGTATAGGGGAAGTTATTAAAACAAATTGAATGTAAATAAAAAAGAAAAGAGTATGAAAAACTAACCAGCCGTGAGCAGGAATCAAACCTTTGACCTTCGAATAAAGCGTTCGATGCCCTAACCACTGAGCTATCACAACGGCCTTATCTCTACCCACTTTTTGGGTTTGTATGTGAATTTAGAAGAGGAAGTGTCAGTCAGCGCCCTCTATAGCCAAGCGGCAAGTGTGAAACACTCTTTTATGCACATGTGTGGCGTCACATAGCACGTGAACCTATTACGAGCGGGCAGCTGACGAATAGTCTCTCGTATACATCCTTATGACACCCGGTCTGCCAGTACGAGACCCTCGTTAATGAATAAGGGAAAGAAGTGTGTACGTAAGGGCTCGTTTTTTTGTATTTTGACACAATATAATGAGATCTAACAGACAATATTGCCAAGGAATGTATGGGGAAGTAATTAGAACAAATGGAATGTAAATAAGTAGAAAGAAAGGAGGTGAGAAAATCACCATCCGAGGGCAGGAATCAAACGTACGACCTTCAAATAACGCGTTCGATGCTCTAACCACTTAGCTATCACAGCGACCTTCCCTCCACCCACTTTTTGGGTTTATATGTGAATTTAGAAGTGGGAGTGTCAGTGAGCACCCTCTCTAGACAAGAGGCGAGTGTGATACACTCTTTTATGCGCATGTGTGGCATCATGTAGCACGTAAACCTATTAAGAGCGGGCAGCTGACAAATAGTACCTCGTATACAACCTAATGACACCAAGCCTGCCAGTACGAGACCCTCGATAATGAATAAGGGAAAGAGGTGTGTACATAAGGGCTCGTATTTCCGTGTTTTTGACATAATAATAATGGGATCTAACAGACAATAATGCCAAGGATTGTATACTGGAAGTTATTAGAACGAATGGAATGTAAACAAGAAGAAATAAAAGAGGGTGAAAAAATAATCAGCCGTGAGCAGAATTCGAACCTACGATCTTTGAATAACGCGTTCGATGCTCTAACCACTGAGCTATCACAGCGGCCTTCTCTCCACCTACTTTTTTGGTTTATATGTGAAATTAGAAGTGGAAGTGTCCGTCAGCGCCCCCTGTAGCCAAGCGGCGACTGTGAAACACTCTTTTATGCGCATGTGTGGCTTCACGTAGCGCGTGAACTTATAACGAGCACGCAGGCGACGAATAGTGCCTCGTATACAACAAAATGACACCAAGTCTGCCAGTACGAGACCCTCAGTAATGAATAGGAAAAAGAAGTGTGTATGTAAGGGCTTGTTTTTTAGTGTTTTTACACAATATAATGAGATCTAACAGACAATAATGCCAAGGATTGTATAGGGGTAGTTATTAGAACAAATGGAATGTAAATAAAAAGAAAGAAAGGAGGTAAAAAATGACCAGCCGTGAGCAGGAATCAAATCTACGACCTGCAAATAAGGCGTTCGATCCTCTAACCACTGAGCTATCACAGCGGCCTTCCCTCCACCAACATTTTTCGGTTTATATGTGAATATAGAAGTGGGAGTGTCAGTCAGCACCCTCTTTAGCCAAGAGGCGAGTGTGAAACACTCTTTTATGCGCATGTGTGGCATCATGTAGCACGTAAACCTATTACGAGCGGGCAGCTGACAAATAGTACCTCGTATACATCCTAATTACACCAAGAATGCCAGTACGAGACCATAGATAATGAATAAGGGAAAGAGGTGTGTACACAAGGGCTCGTTTTTCCGTGTTTTTGACACAATAATAGTTAGATCTAACCGACAATAATGCCAAGGAATGTATACCGGAAGTTATTAGAACAAATGGAATGTGAATAAGAAGAAAGAAAAGACGGTGAAAAAATAACCAGCCGTGAGCAGGAATCGAACTACGACCTTCGAATAACGCATTCAATGCTTTTATGTGCACGTGTGGCGTCATGTAGCACGTGAACTTATTACGAGCGGGCAGCTGACCAATAGTCCATCGTATACAACCTAAAGACACCAAGTCTCCCAGTACGAGACCCTCGTTAATGAATAAGGAAAAGAAGTGTGTACATAAGGGCTCGTTTCCGTGTTTTTGACTCAGTATGATGAGATCTAACAAACAATAGTGCCAAGGAATGTATAGCGGAAGTTCTTAGAACAAATGGAATGTAAATAGGAAGAAAGAAAAAGGGTGAAAAAATAACCAGCCGTGAGCGGGAATTGAGCCTACGACCTTCAAATAACGCGTTAGATGCTCTAACCCCTAAGCTACTACAGCGGCCTTCTCTCCACCCACTTTTTGGGTTTATATGTGGATTTAGAAGTGGAAGTGTCAGTCAGCGCCCTCTCTAGCCAAGCAGTGAGAGTGAAACCCTATTTTATGCGCATGTGTGGCATCACGTAGCACGTGAACTTATTACGAGCAGGCAGCCGACCATTAGTCCCTCGTATACAACCGAATGACACCAAGTCTGCCAGTACGAGACCTTCGGTAATAAATAAGAAAAAGAAGTGAGTGTAGAAGGGCTCGGTTTTCATTGTATTTGACACAATAATAATAAGATCTAAGTGACAATAATACCAAAGAATGTATAGGGAAAGTTAATTGAACAAATGGAATGTAAATAAGAAGAAAGAAAAGACGGTGAAAAAATAACCAGCCGTGAGCAGGATTCGAACCTACTACCTTCGAATAACGACTTCGAAGCTCTATCCACTCAGCTATCACAGCGGCCTTTCCTCCACCCACTTTTTTGGGTTTATTTGTGAATTTAGAAGTGGAAGTGTCATTCAGCACCCTCTTTAGCCAAGAGGCGAGTGTGAAACACTCTTTTATGCGCATGTGTGGCATCATTTAGCACGTAAACCTATTACGAGCGGACAGCTGACAAATAGTACCTCGTATACAACCTAATGACGCCAAGTGTGCCAGTACGGGACCCTCGATAATGAATAAGGGAAAGAGGTGTGTACATAAGGGCTCATTTTTCCGTGTTTTTGACACAATAATATTTAGATCTGACAAAAATGCCAAGGATGTATACTGGAAGTTATTAGAACAAATGGAATGTAAATAAGAAGACGGAAAAGAGGGTGAAAAAATAATCAGCCGTGAGCAGGAATCGAACCTACGACCTTCGAATAACGCGTTCAATGCTTTTATGTGCATGTGTGGTGTCATGTAGCACGTGGACTTATTACAAGTGGGCAGCTGACCAATAGTCCCTCGTACACAACCTAATGACACCAAGTCTGCCAGTACGAGACCCTCGTTAATGAATAAGGGAAAAAAGTGTGTACAAAAGAGCGCATTTTTTAGTGTTTTTGACACAATTTAATGAGATCTAACAGAAAACAATGCCATGGAATGTACAGGGGAAGTTATTAGAACAAATGGAGTGTAAATATGAAGAAGGAAAGGAGGTGAAAAATTGACCAGCCGAGGGCAGTAATCGAACCTACCACCTTCAAATAACGCGTTCGATGCTCTAACCACTGAGCTATCATAGTGGCCGTCTCTCTACCCACTCTCTTCTAAATGTGTGAATTTAGAAGAGAGAGTGTCAGTCAGCGCACTCTGTAGCCAAGCGGCAAGTGTGAAACACTCTTTTATGCACATGTGTGGGATCACATAGCACGTGAACCTATTACGAGCGGGCAGCTGACGAATAGTCTCTCGTATAAAACCTTATGACACCAAGTCTGCCAGTACGAGACCCTCGTTAATGAATAAGGGAAAGAAGTGTGTACACAAGGGCTCGTTTTTCCGTGTTTTTGACACAATATGATGACATCTAACAGACAATAATGCCAAGGAATGTATAGGGGAAGTTATTACAACAAATAGAATGTAAATGAGAAGAAAGACAACGGGGTGAAAAAATAACCAGCCGTGAGCAGCAATCGAACCTACAACCTTCGAATAACGCATGCGATGCTCTAACCACTGAGCTATCAAAGCGGCCTTCTCTCCACCCACTCATTTGGGTTTATATGTAAATTTAGAAGTCAGAGTGTCAGTCAGCGCCCTCTGTAGCCAAGTGCAAGTGTGAAACAATATTTTATGCACATGTGTGGCGTGACGTAGCACGTGAACTTCTTACGAGTGGGCAGCTAACGAATAGTCCCTTGTATACAACCTAATGACACCAAGTCTGCCAGTCGAGACCCTCGTTAATGAATAAGGGAAAGAAGTGTGTACATAACGGTTCGTTTTTCCGTGTTTTTGACACACTATATTGAGATCTAATAGACAATAATGCCAAGGATCGTAGAGGGGAAGTAATTACAACAAATGGAATGTAAATAAGAAGAAAGAAAAGAGGGTGAAAAAATAACCACCCGTGAACAGCAATCGAACCTACGACCTTCAAATAACGCGTTCGATGCTCTAACCACTGAGCCATCACAGCGGCCTTTTCTCCGCTCACTTTTTCGGTTCATATGTGAATTTAGAAGTGGGAGTGTCAGTGAGCACCCTCTGTAGCCAAGTAGCGAGTGTGAAACACTCTTTTATGCGTATGTGTGGCGTAGTGTAGCACGTGAACTTATTACGGGCGGGCAGCTGACGAATAGTCCTCGTATACAACCTAATGACACCAAGTATGCCAGTACGAGACCCTCGTTAATGAATAAGGGAAAGAAGTGTGTACATAAGGGCTCATTTTTCCGAGTTTCTGACACAATATAAATTAGATCTAACAGACAATAACGCCAAGGAATGTATAGGGGAAGTTATTAAAACAAATTGAATGTAAATAAAAAAAAGAAAAGAGGATGAAAAACTAACCAGCCGTGAGCAGGAATCAAACCTTTGACCTTCGAATAAAGCGTTCGATGCCCTAACCACTGAGCTATCACAACGGCCTTATCTCTACCCACTTTTTGGGTTTGTATGTGAATTTAGAAGAGGAAGTGTCAGTCAGCGCCCTCTATAGCCAAGCGGCAAGTGTGAAACACTCTTTTATGCACATGTGTGGCGTCACATAGCACGTGAACCTATTACGAGCGGGCAGCTGACGAATAGTCTCTCGTATACATCCTTATGACACCCGGTCTGCCAGTACGAGACCCTCGTTAATGAATAAGGGAAAGAAGTGTGTACGTAAGGGCTCGTTTTTTTGTGTTTTGACACAATATAATGAGATCTAACAGACAATATTGCCAAGGAATGTATGGGGAAGTAATTAAAACAAATGGAATGTAAATAAGTAGAAAGAAAGGAGGTGAGAAAATCACCATCCGAGGGCAGGAATCAAACGTACGACCTTCGAATAACGCGTTCGATGCTCTAACCACTTAGCTATCACAGCGACCTTCCCTCCACCCACTTTTTGGGTTTATATGTGAATTTAGAAGTGGGAGTGTCAGTGAGCACCCTCTCTAGACAAGCGGCAAGTGTGGAACACTCTTTTATGCGCATGTGTGGCGTCACGTAGCACGTTAACTTATAACAAGCGGGCAGCTGATTAGTAGTCCCTCGTATACAACCTAATGACACCAACTCTGCCAGTACGAGACCCTCGTTAATGAATAAGAGAAAGAAGTGTGTACATAAGGGCTCGTTTTTCCTTTATTTTGACACAATATAATGATATATAACAGACAATAATGCCAAGGAATGTATAGGGGAAGTTATTACAACAAATGGAATGAAAATAGACGAATAGTCCCTCTTATACAAGCTTATGACACCAAGTCTGCCAGTACGAGACCCTCGTTAATGAATAAGAGAAAGGAGTGTGTACAAAAGGGCTCATTTTTTGTGTTTTTTGACAAATATATAATGAGATGTAACAGACAATAGTGCCAAGGAGTGTATAGGGGAAGTCCTTAGAACAAATGGAGTGTAAATAGGAAGAAAGAAAAAGGGGTGAAAAAATAACCGGCCGTGGGCAGGAATCGAACCTACGACCTGCAAATAACGCGTTCGATCCTCTAACCACTGAGCTATCACAGCGGCCTTCCCCCCACCAACGTTTTTGGGTTTATATGTGAATTTAGAAGTGGGAGTGTCAGTCAGCACCCTCTTTAGCCAAGAGGCGAGTGTGATACACTCTTTTATGCGCATGTGTGGCACCATGTAGCACGTAAACCTATTAAGAGCGGGCAGCTGACAAATAGTACCTCGTATACAACCTAATGACACCAAGCCTGCCAGTACGAGACCTCGATAATGAATAAGGGAAAGAGGTGTGTACATAAGGGCTCGTATTTCCGTGTTTTTGACATAATAATAATGGGATCTAACAGACAATAATGCCAAGGATTGTATACTGGAAGTTATTAGAACGAATGGAATGTAAACAAGAAGAAAAAAAAGAGGGTGAAAAAATAACCAGCCGTGAGTGGAATTCGAACCTACGATCTTTGAATAACGCGTTCGATGCTCTAACCACTGAGCTATCACAGCGGCCTTCTCTCCACCTACTTTTTTGGTTTATATGTGAAATTAGAAGTGGAAGTGTCCGTCAGCGCCCCCTGTAGCCAAGCGGCGACTGTGAAACACTCTTTTATGCGCATGTGTGGCTTCACGTAGCACGTGAACTTATAACGAGCACGCAGGCGACGAATAGTGCCTCGTATACAACAAAATGACACCAAGTCTGCCAGTACGAGACCCTCGGTAATGAATAAGAAATAGAAGTGTGTATGTGAGGGCTTGTTTTTTAGTGTTTTTACACAATATAATGAGATCTAACAGACAATAATGCCAAGGAATGTATAGGGGTAGTTATTAGAACAAATGGAATGTAAATAAAAAGAAAGAAAGGAGGTAAAAAATGACAAGCCGTGAGCAGGAATCAAATCTACGACCTGCAAATAAGGCGTTCGATCCTCTAACCACTGAGCTATCACAGCGGCCTTCCCTCCACCAACATTTTTCGGTTTATATGTGAATATAGAAGTGGGAGTGTCAGTCAGCACCCTCTTTAGCCAAGAGGCGAGTGTGAAACACTCTTTTATGCGCATGTGTGGCATCATGTAGCACGTAAACCTATTACGAGCGGGCAGCTGACAAATAGTACCTCGTATACATCCTAATTACACCAAGAATGCCAGTACGAGACCCTAGATAATGAATAAGGGAAAGAGGTGTGTACACAAGGGCTCGTTTTTCCGTGTTTTTGACACAATAATAGTTAGATCTAACCGACAATAATGCCAAGGAATGTATACCGGAAGTTATTAGAACAAATAGAATGTGAATAAGAAGAAAGAAAAGACGGTGAAAAAATAACCAGCCGTGAGCAGGAATCGAACTACGACCTTCGAATAACGCATTCAATGCTTTTATGTGCACGTGTGGCGTCATGTAGCACGTGAACTTATTACGAGCGGGCAGCTGACCAATAGTCCATCGTATACAACCTAAAGACACCAAGTCTCCCAGTACGAGACCCTCGTTAATGAGTAAGGAAAAGAAGTGTGTACATAAGGGCTCGTTTCCTTGTTTTTGACTCAGTATGATGAGATCTAACAAACAATAGTGCCAAGGAATGTATAGCGGAAGTTCTTAGAACAAATGGAATGTAAATAGGAAGAAAGAAAAAGGGTGAAAAAATAACCAGCCGTGAGCGGGAATTGAGCCTACGACCTTCAAATAGCGCGATCGATGCTCTAACCCCTAAGCTACTACAGCGGCCTTCTCTCCACCCACTTTTTGGGTTTATATGTGGATTTAGAAGTGGAAGTGTCAGTCAGCGCCCTCTCTAGCCAAGCAGTGAGAGTAAAACCCTATTTTATGCGCATGTGTGGCATCACGTAGCACGTGAACTTATTACGAGCAGGCAGCCGACCATTAGTCCCTCGTATACAACCGAATGACACCAAGTCTGCCAGTACGAGACCTTCGGTAATAAATAAGAAAAAGAAGTGAGTGTAGAAGGGCTCGGTTTTCATTGTATTTGACACAATAATAATAAGATCTAACTGACAATAATACCAAAGAATGTATAGGGGAAGTTAATAGAACAAATGGAATGTAAATAAGAAGAAAGAAAAGACGGTGAAAAAATAACCAGCCGTGAGCAGGATTCGAACCTACTACCTTCGAATAACGCCTTCGAAGCTCTATCCACTCAGCTATCACAGCGGCCTTTCCTCCACCCACTTTTTTGGGTTTATTTGTGAATTTAGAAGTGGAAGTGTCAGTCAGCACCCTCTTTAGCCAAGAGGCGAGTGTGAAACACTCTTTTATGCGCATGTGTGGCATCATTTAGCACGTAAACCTATTACGAGCGGACAGCTGACAAATAGTACCTCGTATACAACCTAATGACGCCAAGTGTGCCAGTACGAGACCCTCAATAATGAATAAGGGAAGGAGGTGTGTACATAAGGGCTCATTTTTCCGTGTTTTTGACACAATAATATTTAGATCTAACAGACAAAATTGCCAAGGATGTGTACTGGAATTTATTAGAACAAATGGAATGTAAATAAGAAGATGGAAAAGAGGGTGAAAAAATAACCAGCCATGAGCAGGAATCGAACCTACGACCTTCGAAAAACGCGTTCAATGCTTTTATGTGCATGTGTGGTGTCATGTAGCACGTGGACTTATACGAGCGGGCAGCTAACCAATAGTTCCTCGTATACAACCTAAACACACCAAGCCTGCCAGGACGAGACCCTCGTTCATCAATAAGGAAAAGAAGTGTGTATATTAGGGCTCGTTTTTCCTTGATTTTGACACAATATAATGAGATCTAACACACAATAATGCCAAGCAATGTATAGAGAAAGTTATTACAACAAATGGAATGAAAATAGACGAATAGTCCCTCGTATACAACCTTATGACACCACGTCTGCCAGTACGAGACCCTCGTTACTGAATAAGAGAAAGGAGTGTGTATAAAAGGGCTCGTTTTTTCGTGTTTTTGACAAATATATAATGAGATCTAACAAACAATAGTGCCAAGGAGTGTATAAGGGAAGTTATTAGAACAAATAGAATGTAATTAGAAAGGAAGAAGAGAGGTGAAAAATACCCAGCCGTGAGCAGGAATCGAACCTACGACATCCGAATAAAGCATTCGATGCTCTAACCACTGAGCTATCACAGCGGTCTTCTCTCCACCAACTTTTTTGGGTTTATATGTGAATTTAGAAGTGGGAGTGTCAGTCAGCGCCCTCTGTAGCCAAGCGGCGACTGTGAAACGCTCTTTTATGCGCATGTGTGGCGTCACGTAGCACGTGAACTTATAACAAGCGTGCAGCTGACGAATAGTGCCTCGTATAAAACCTAATGACACCAAATCTGCCAGTACGAGACCCTCGTTAATGAATAAGGGAAAGAAGTGTGTACGTAAGGGCTTGTTTTTAGTGTTTTTGATGCAATATAATGAGATCTAACAGACAATGTTGCCAAGGAATGTATAGTGGTAGTTATTAGAACAAACGAATTGTAAATAATAAGAAAGAAAGAAGGTAAAAATGACCAGCCGTGAGCAGGAATCAAACCTACGACCTGCAAATAACGCGTTCGATCCTCTAACTGCTGAGCTATCACAAACGGCCTTCCCCCCGCCAACGTTTTTTGGTTTATATGTGAATTTAGAAGTTGGAGTGTCAGTCAGCGCCCTCTGTAGCCAAGCGGCGACTGTGAAACACTCTTTTATGCGCATGTGTGGCGTCACGTAGCACGTGAACTTATAACGAGCGCGCAGCTGACGAATAGTACATCGTATACAACCTAATGACACCAAGCCTGGAGGTACGAAACCCTCGATAATGAATAAGGGAAAGAGGTGTGTACATAAGGGCTCGTTTTTCCGTGTTTTTGACACAATAATATGATCTAACAGACATTAATGCCAAGGATTGTATGCTGGAAGTTATTAGAACAAATGGAATGTAAATAAGAAGAAAGAAATAAGGGTGAAAAAATAACCAGCCGTGAGCAGGAATCGAACCTACGACCTTCAAATAACGCGTTCGATGCTCTAACCGCTGAGCTACTACAGCAGCCTTCCCTCCACCTACTATTTTGGGTTTATAGGTGAATTTAGAAGTGGGAGTGTCAGTTCGCACCCTCTGTAGCCAAGTAGCGAGTGTGAAACACTTTTGTGCGCACGTGTGCCGTCACGTAGCACGTGAACTTATTACAAGCAGGCAGCTGACCAATCGCCCCTCATATACAACCTAATGACACCAAGTCTGCCAGTACGAGACCCTCGTTAATAAATAAGGGAAAGAGGTGTGTACACAAGGGTTTGTTTTTCTGTGTTTTTGACACAATAATTAGATATAACAGACAATAATGCCAACGAGTGTATAGGGGAAGTTATAAAAACAAATGGAATGTAAATAGGTAGCAAGAAAAGAGGGTGAAAAACTGACCAGCCGTGAGCAGGATTCGAACCTACGAACTTCGAATAACGCGTACGATGGTCTATCCACTGAGCTATCACAGCGGCCTTCCCGCCACCCACTTTTTTGGGTTTATATGTGAATTTAGAAGTGGGAGTGTCAGTCAGCACCCTCTTTAGCCAAGAGGCGAGTGTGAAACACTCTTTTATGCGCATGTGTGGCATCATGTAGCAAGTAAACATATTAGGAGCGGGCAGCTGACAAATAGTACCTCGTATACAACCTAATCAAACCAAGACTGCCAGTACGAGACCCTCGATAATGAATAAGGGTGAAAGAGGTGTGTACACAAGGGCTCGTTTTTCCGTGTTTTCGACACAATAATAATTAGATATAACAGACAATAATGCCAAGAAATGTATACCGGAAGTTATTAAAATAAATGAAATGTGAATAAGAAGAAAGAAAAGAGGGTGAAAAAATAACCAGCCGTGAGCAGAAATCGAACTACGACCTTCGAATAACGCATTCAATGCTTTTATGTGCATGTGTGGCATCACGTAGCACGTGAACTTATTACGAGCATGCAGCCGACCATTAGTCCCTCGTATACAACCGAATTACACCAAGTCTTCCAGTACGAGACCCACGTTAATGAATAAGAGAAAGAAGTGTGTACATAAGGGCTCGTTTTTCCTTGTATTTGACACAATAATAATGAGATCTAACAGACAATAATGCAAAGAAATGTATACCGGAAGTTATTAGAACAAATGTATTGTAAATAGGAAGAAAAGAGGGTGAGACAATAACCAGCCGTTAGCAGGAATCAAACCTACGTCCTTCAAATAACGCGTTCGATACTCTATCCACTGAGGTATCGCAGCGGCCTTCCCTCCACCCACTTTTTTGGGTTTATATGTGAATTTAGATGTGGGAGTGTCAGTCAGCAGCCTCTTTAGCCAAGCAGCGAGAGTGAAACAGTGGCATCACGTAGCACGTGAACTTATTACGAGCAGGCAGCCGACCATTAGTCCCTCTTATACGACCGAATGACACCAAGTATGCCAGTACAAGACCTTCGTTAATGAATAAGAGAAAGTGTGTACATAAGGGCTCGTTTTTCCTTGTATTTCACACAATAATAATAAGATATAACAGACAATAATACCAAAGAATGTATAGGGGAGGTTATTAGAACAAATGGAATGTAAATAAGAAGAAAGAAGAGGGTGAAAAAATAACCAGCCGTGAGCAGGATTCGAACCTACGACCTTCGAATAACGCGTTCGATGCTCTATCCACTGAGCTATCACAGCGGCCTTCCCTCCACCCACTTTTTTGGGTTTATATGTGAATTTACATGTGGAAGTGTAAGTCAGCAGCCTCTTTAGCCAAGAGGTGAGTGTGAAACACTCTTTTATGCGCATGTGTGGCATCATGTAGCAAGTAAACTTATCACGAGCGGGCAGCTGACCAATAGTCCCTCGTATACAACCTAATGACACCAAGTCTGCCAGTACGAGACCCTCGTTACTGAATAAGAGAAAGGAGTGTGTATAAAAGAGCTCGTTTTTTCGTGTTTTTGACAAATATATAATGAGATCTCACAGACAATAGTGCAAAGGAATGTATAGGGGAAGGTATTAGAACAAATGGAATGTAATTACCAATAAAGAAGAAAGATTGAAAAAATAACCAGCCGTGAGCAGGAATCGAACCTACGACATCCGAATAAAGCGTTCGATGCTCTAAACCACTGAGCTATCACAGCGGCTGTTCCTCCCCTCACTTTTTGGGTTTATATGTGAATTTAGAAGTGGGAGTGTCAGTCAGTGCACTCTGTAGCCAAGTGGCGAGTGTGAAACACTCTTTTATGCGCATGTGTGGCGTCACGTAGCACGTTAACCTATTACGAGCGGGCAGCAGACAAATAATCCCTCGTATACAACCTTATGACACCAAGTCTGCCATTACGAGACCCTCGTTAATAAATAAGGGAAAGCAGTTTGTACATAAGGGCTCGTTCTTCCCTGTTTGTGACACAATAATATTGAGATCTAACAGACAATAATGCCAAGGAATGTATACTGAAAGTATTTGAACAAGCGGAATGTAAGTAGGAAGAAAGAAAAGAGGGTGAAAAAATAACCAGCCATGAGCAGGAATTGAGCCCACGACCTTCGAATAACGCGTTCGATGCTCTAACCACTGAACAATAAATTACAGCGGCCTTCCCTCCACCCACTTTTTTGGGTTTATATGTGAATTTATAAGTCGGAGTGTCAGTCAGCGCCCTCTGTAGCCAAGCGGCGAGTGTGAAACACTATTTTATGCGCATGTGTGGCGACACATAGCACGTGAATTTTTTACGAGCGGGCAGCTGACGAATAGTACCTCGTATACAACCTAATGACACCAAGACTTCTAGTACGAGACTCTCGATAATGAATAAGATAAGAGGTGTGTACACAAGGGCTCGTTTTTCCATGTTTCTGACACAATAATAATTAGTTCTAACAGACAATAATGCAAGGAATGTATACCGGAAGTTATTAGAACAAATGGAATGTAATAAAAAGAAAGAAAAAGGGGTGAAAAAATAACCAGCCGTGAGCAGGAATCGAACCTACGACCTTCGAATAACGCGTTCGATGCTCTAGCCACCCAGCTATCACAGCGGCCTTCCCTCTACCAACTTTTTTGGGTTTATATGTGAATTTAGATGTGGGAGTGTCAGTCAGTAGCCTCTTTAGCCAAGCAGCGAGAGTGAAACAGTGGCATCACGTAGCACGTGAAGTTATTACGAGCAGGCAGCCGACCATTAGTCCCTCTTATACAACCGAATGACACCAAGTCTGCCAGTACGAGACCTTCGTTAATGAATAAGAGAAAGTGTGTACATAAGGGCTCGTTTTTTTCGTGTTTTTTTGACAAATATATAATGAGATCTAACAGACAATAGTGCCAAGGAATGTATAGGGGAAGGTATTAGAAAAAATGGAATGTAATTAACAATAAAGAAGAAGGAGTGAAAAAATAACCAGCCATGAGCAGGAATTGAACCTACGACCTCCGAATAAAGCGTTCTATGCTCTAACCACTGAGCTATCACAGCGGCCTTTCCTCCACCTACTTTTTTGGGTTTATATGTGAATTTAGAAGTGGGAGTGTCAGTCAGTGCCCTCTGTAGCCAAAAGGCGAGAGTGAAACACTGTTTTATGCGCATATGTGGCGTCACGTAGCACGTTAACTTATTACGAGCGGACAGCAGACGAATAGTGCTTCGTATACAACTTTATGACACCAAGTCTGCCAGTACGAGAGCCTTTTTAATGGATAAGGGAAAGAAGTGTGTACATAAGGGCCCGTTCTTCCGTGTTTTTTGACACAATAGTATCGAGATCTAACAGACAATAATGCAAAAGATTGTATAGGGGAAGTTATTAGGACAAATTGAGTGTAAATAAAAAAGAGGAAGTGAATGAAAAAAATAACCAGCCGTGAGCAGGAATTGAACCTACGACC